>NEWO01000213.1:248383-258416 GCA_003013225.1 Phalaenopsis aphrodite
GGAAACCCCATTTTGGGTCCTCTACATAGTGGTCTTAGCCAAACCATAGCCCTAGGGCTAGTAGGTTTAGGGGACCATCTACATGAGTATCCCAAAAGATCAAGGGATCTAGACTAGAAACTTGAGTTTAGGGTTGTGAGTGATTGTGAGTGTAGATGAGTGTAGATGAGTGCCTTAGCTCCAGACCAACACCCAGGGTCAACCTTAAGGTCCAGCAATCCTAAGGGTGACTCATCTTGAGTTTCCCCCACAGTGACCCCACCTACTAAGTATTTAGAGGTTGAGAGAAAAATGTGGAACTTCAAGCTGAGTAAAGAAGAGGGTAGAATTTCTAATGGTGAGGGTTCCATGTCTAGTTTTCTAGAAAAAGTCCTATGGCTAGACCCTAGGCTACTAAAGAGGAGAAACTAAACCTCAACCAAAATTGAGGCCAACAGCCCTATTAACCGTCCATCCTCTAAAGGACATCGCTTTATATTACCAGCCACCGACTACTTTTCTAAGTGGGCGGAAGTTGTTCCTTTAAGGGAGGTCAGGGCTGAAAATGTGCAACATTTTCTAAAGAATAATATCGTGTATCATTTTGGCGTGCCACAACAGATCATTTCCGACAATGACTTGGCTTTCCAAAATACCAAGATCAATTGATTCGCACGTCGACATCAGATTAAATGGAGATATTCTATGATATACTACCCGAGAACTAACAATCTAGCTAAAGCATTCAATAAGACCCTTGTGAATCTCATAAGGAAAAACATTCATGCTAACAAAAAGGAGTGGCATGAGAGACTCTACAAATTGTATGACATATCATACTCCCACCGGCTCTACGCCTTACGCTTTGACGTTTGGGTCCAAAGCAGTCCTTCCTTTGGAAGTTGAATTGCCTTCATTGAAGGTTTCTTTAAGCAACAACATCATAAGTGATGACAACTTTCGACTCAGGTTGGAAGAGCTTGATAGCCTCAAAGGGCTTAAACTGCAAGCTCAATAAAACCTCGAGCTGTAACGCTCTTACAAGGCTAGAGCTTATGATAGATTAGTGAGACCAAGAACCTTTATGGTTGGAGATTTGGTGTTGGTTTTATGCCGCCCATATGTGACTCATCATCAAAGACATGGCAAGTTTGAAACCACTTAGGAGGGACCTTTCGTGATATACAAATTCTACGAAGGAGGAGCCTACTTACTAATCAATGCAGATGGATCTCATCTGATGCCCTCTATCAACAGGCGATACTTGAAGAAATATTTTGCCTAGTCTATTTTGTTTGTACTCATTGTAATTTTATGGGAAATCTTTAAGCACATCTACTTTGTAATCCACATTTATGGAGCATTAAAGAATGTGTGTTTTGTTATATCTTCATTAGATGAACTGCTTGTGATGATGCCCTTACATCTGCCAATTTATTATTTGTAGTTCACAACAATTTATGGTAGGAGAAATCCTGTATTTCTCTTAATTCGATTGTTGACTCGCATTTCAGGCAAATTGGAAGTCCTACGGGCAGCTTATACTTGGTTCGACCACCAATCTTTATGGGAGAAGCCTCACTTTTCTCTTACCTTGTCCTTCATCGATCCGCTCTATGTAGGGTCTGAAGGCTACTACTCCAGCTCATCGCAAGTATGGTTGATATACACGTCCTGTTCATCCTTATGAATGTAGAATACGTGTTTATTCCACTTCCTTTTATGGAGGTAGTTTAGCTTAAAGGCTAGACATTCACGTGGTAGATCCGACCCCACCTTTTTCTTCCCAGGGTTATGGGCTTCTTTGGTCACTGCATCAGTAAGAGGCATGTAACATTGGCTGTAACACTTAACTTTGTTGGTCTGTGCCTAGGTGGAGTTTTATGCACACCCGCATTAAAATCTCGAATCGGTTAACCACGATCACTTATTTTGGACAGGAACTCATTCTGTGCGAGTTGGGTTACCTTATATATCCAACATTTGTCACCTCTCAAACCATGTGATGTTTTAGTTAGTTCTTTCATGATGTTGTCTTAGTTTCATGACGATCCTTTGGCTCCATAGCCATATGTTTTGATGTTGCTTGAGTCATACAACATGCTAGTAAGCTCTATTATGAGAACATCTCATTTCTAGGCATGTTAGGCTTTATTGCCACCCATCGTGACGTTGCGTACGGTTAGGCTTTATTATGAGAACATCTCATTTCCACCCAATCCGTCTTAAATTGCTAGACTGCTTTGTCCATTTAGCTTGTTATGCCTCTAAAACTTTATGTCGTCATAGTCAGTTATTTTATAAGGTGTTTCGTCTTATGACGACCTTTTGGCTTCATAACCAAACACTTCGATGCACCTCGAGCCCTACGACTTTAGAGTCTGCTTTGCTATAAGGACTTTTTGTCTTTTGACATTTTCAGCTCTACAACCACCTGCTCTGATGCTTCTCGGACCACACAACATTCTAGTCAGTCCTTTTATGAGAACATCTAGTCATTCAACGATTTAGCTTTATTTCTTAGCTTCTTAGCCAGCCTTCACTACCCCTCAGGTGATGATGTAAAGCTCTTGTTGTTCATCATAGATGTAGTGCGGGTTTTGAGGTACGCACCTCGATCAGTTTGTAGGAGGGATCAGAGTTTCAGGGTTCTTCTTCCTAACTAATTAATGTAGACTAGTACTCAGAGGAGAACCAAAGTCCGTTGGCATTCTCCTTTCAATCTAGTCAACTTGTTACCACTTAGCGAGTGATGTAATACCCCATGACATTCCTCATTAAAGTGACAGGTGGCTTCCTAGCTAAGCTCCTTTCCTCTCATGAGAGACATAAAGTCCACACGATAGTCCTCATTGATGGAGCATAGGTGCTGAGATACGCACATCGATCAGTGCGCAGAATGGATCAAGGCTCCTTGGCTCCCCTTTCTAACTGATCAACGCAGACTAGTCCTCAGATGTGAACTTTACGACATTCCTTCTCGATCTATTCAACTTATTACCCCCTAATGAGTGATATAAGTCCTCATGGCAATCCTCATTAAAGTGACTGGCGGCTTCATAGCCAACCTGCCTTCTACACATGAGCGACGTGTAGCCTGACAGTCCTCATTGATGAAGCACGGGCATTCGAGGGTCTAACTATTCAGTGTTGTGTGGATATGCCATTGTGGCCCCTGAAATACCAGGTTTGAGTCATGCCTCTATGGCCCCTGAACTCATTTATAGGTCATGCCTTTACCACCCATAGACCTACCGGGCATGGTCATGCCTCTACGGCCTCTGAACCACTTTTTTGAGTCACGCCTTTATGGTCTTTGAACCCATTATTGGGGTGGATATAAGTCTCGTGTGCATTCCTCCCCATTTCTCTAGGAGTCGATATGGCTCTCGTGACATTTCCTTCCTAGGGTATTTTTCTCTTTTTGGTCACTTAGAATGCTTGATCACATCACTAACCTACGATTGATTAAAAATTGTGCATCTTCCAACAAGTGCACTGTGCCTTAACTGCACGGCACATTTGTTGAGGGTCCTTTGTTGGAATTAATTTTTTATGTCACGAATATAGGGTGTCCACCTGCAAGACTTGGGATAGCTTACAGTCTGTCCGTAGCCATCCAGTAGTTAAGACAACCACCTGAGACCTTTCGACTTGTGTTGAGTGGCACATTTCCAGGGTCATTTTTCTAGACTTTGGCTTTCACTTAGTTGAAGGTTGGTTGGCTTTTGGCACATCGGATGACTCCGATCGGGGAAAAAAATATTATTCATTGTGTCGCGTGCAAAATTGTCTCAAATAGGCCCAATCTTTAGTGATCCCATTTAGATGAACCCAAACTACAAAACAGACTATGCAATCACGTCTGAAATTTCTATTTTACTTAAAGAGGACGTTCAACTCACTACAACTTTCCAGGGAAAGCTAAAATGTGCGAATTATTGTTTTTTAGCTCGATCGTTGAAAAGGTGGTCCAAGCGGTCTCAAATGACCCCAATTGACAAAATGGACCGCACGAGCAAGTCCGAAATGTCGATTTCATCTATGTAAGATGTCCATTATGCCACAATTTTGCGGACAAATTAAAAATATGAAAATTATTTTTTTTGGCCCGATAGTCGAAAAAGTGGTGCGGACGACCCCGAATGGCGAAGAGGACTGTGCGGATGCATCGAGAACATTGGCTTTAGTCAGAAAGGACATCCACTCCGCCGCGAGGACGTATATGAGTGAAGAATTTGTGAACAATAATTATAATAATATAAATATTATTATTATAATATAAGATAATATATATATATATATATGGGCTCCATGGGTGGCGGCTAGTTCATCTGTTGCTCTGGTAGGGTTTCAGAAGAATGGCTCTAACTGTTGCTGTAGATGGCCACATCCTTGCTATCCCAGTAGTTTCAACTAGTTTTCTCTCCTCTCATCACTGGTTTTTGCAAGTTCTGCTTTTCTCTAATCCTTTACATCTTCCCAGGTTTTGGCTTTTTCAAATTTTACTGTTCTATTGCTTAGCCCCACTGTGTTTGCTGTTTTGTTTGTATGGTTGGTCTTGTTACTTGGATTGCTCTCGACCACTGTTTCTCTACTGTACTCCTTCATCTACTTCTTTGTTACTGGAAGTTGACAACTCAGGGTTTGTTCTATCTCTGATAAGCTCTTTCAATGATGCTAACCCTAATACAATTGATATTGCCACCAATATTCAGTGGGCCAAGGCCACTTTTGCTGACATTGTTGGGAAAGGATATGAGAAAGTTTAGAATACTGATGATTTGGTTTTACCTCAAATATATCATGAGGGTAATGACCCTCTTTTCAAACCTATATGCAAGAAAAGTGGGAAACTGGCTATCTACTTTACTGAAGAGGACCTTAATGTTCATACTGAATGCTATAAATTCACCTTAATTGGTAAATTTCAGCTTGGCAATCCTAAGATGGAATTTGTGAGAAGATACTTTGATGGACTGAAATTCAAAGGAGCCTGGAAAGTAGGCCTACTTGATGGTAGGCATATCCTTATTAATCTCTCAAGGGAGGAAGATTATGCTAGAATTTTTTCTAAACAATTTATCTTGATTGAAGGAATCTCAATGAGACTTTTAAAGTGGACTCCTGATTTTGACCCCAACAAAGAACTTCCCATTGTCCCCATTTGGTTTAAGTTACCTGGACTTAAACTACACTTTTTCAACCACAAAGTCCTCTTCAACATTGGCAAATCTTTGGGAAGGCCTTTGAAATTGGATGCCCCCACTTTCAACTTATCCAAACCTTCTGTAGCCATAATTCTGATTTAAAGAAATTTCACTTTACCAGTTGTGGAGGAAATTTGGTTAGGCACTGAGCATAGTGGATATTGGCAAAAAATCATAGCTGGACAAAAACCTTACTATTGCGATTACTGCAATATGTTTGGCCACACTGATGAGAAGTGCTTTAGACTTCATCCCAACCTCAGAAGGAAGCTTCCCATACCTCATTCTGAGGAATTAGAATCACATGGCATTGAGTTGCCAACTACTGCTGGATTTATTGTTAATGCTTCTGATTTGCCATGGACAAGGGCCCAAGATCACACTGTACTAGAGTTGGCTGAATTACCCCAAGATATGGCAAAAGAGGATGCGGTACCAAATCCCCAAAATGGTCTAGAACCATTGACTGAGCAACTTCAACACCTGTCACAGTCTACTCAAGTTGAGCAAACCCAATGTACTGAACTTCCTACACTTCCTGTTGATCAAGAGTTAACAGATATTGAGATATCTGAGGAAGACCCTTTGATTTTGCAATTAGTTAAAAATCTTGAAGAAGGTTGGCAAGTCCAAAAAACAAAAAAGAAGAAAATGCCTTTGGAATTAAAGAATCTACTCCCTTCTTCTTTTTTGGAGGAAGCCCCCCCCCTCTTTCTTCTAGTACTGTCAGAACTATGAGAAGATGAAAATCCACCTCTATTTGTTAATGAATCTAATATGTTGGAATGTTAGGGGATTAGCACATCCTAAATCCCTTAATAGAATTTTGGCTCTCAATAGGATGTATAAACCTTGGATCATCGCTTTAATCGAACCAATGATCACTAAACATGTTAACAGAATTGTGAGGAAGTCCCCTGGATTTCAGTTTTTTTATTAACACTAACAGTAAAATTTGGCTTCTTTGCAGACTAGAAATTCAATGCACTGTCCTTAAAGAGGGAGACCAATTTATCCACTTGAAGCTTAACTTCAATTACTATTGTGGTTTTGCTACTTTCATTTATGTTGGCTGTACAACAACTGCTAGACATGAACTTTGGCAATAGTTACAAGAGTTCAGTACCTCTATAAGGGATTTCTGGTTTGTTGGGGGTCACTTCAACTGCCTCTCTTCCTAGTGAGAAGAAGGGTGGGAGATCTCTTGATATCAATCTAATGAACACATTCAATGACAACATTCAGTCTGCTGGTCTTTTTGATTTGGGGTTTATAGGCCCTAAGTTCACTTAGAGAAGGGGGAAGACTTGGGAGAGGCTTGATAGAGTTTTGGTGAAAGATATTTGGTTTAGAGATTTCCTGCATGCTTCTGTCCAGCAATTTGCTATGAGTGGGTCTGATCATAGACCCTGGCTTATTCAAATATCTTCCTCCTCTTCTAAAACTAAAGCCAAATTTAGATATCTTAATATGTGGTCCATGCATGGGGATTTTCTCAATCAAGTCTCAATGGCTTGGACTGATGTTCATCATCACATCCCTGGTATCAAGCTTTGGCTTCTACATTAAAAAGTCAGTAAACATCTCTCAAATTGGAATTGGGAGGTGGTGGGGAACATTGATAGAAAAGTCCTTAAAGCTGAACATAATGTTTTACAATTAGAATAGGTCTTATCCTCTGGCATAGGGTCTGAAATGGACCTTCAATTTGCTAATGAACATCTGCTGAATCAAATCAACATGCAAGAAGCTTTCTATGATCAAAATGCAAACAGAATTAAGTTTTGTGAGGGAGATAGGAACTCTAAATACTATCATGCTTGCATTAATTATAGGAGGAAACACAACACAATCCACAAAATCCGTTCTCAGGAAGGTCATTGGATTTCCAATGCTGATGTTATAGCTGATGATGTTGTTCAATACTTTCAAAATATTTTCAAACAAATTCCATCTTCTCACCCAACCATTAAAGATACAATGTTTGATAAGGAAAGGGAATTCACCAAAAGCCTATCTCCCACTGATATTCCTGATGAAAAGGAAATTTGGGAAGCTCTAAACTCTATTGATAGCACAAAAGTTCTTGGTCTTGATGACTTCACTGCAGATTTTTATAAAAAGGCCTGGCTAATTGTGAAGGGTGAGGTCATTGACACTGTCCAAAGCTTTTTCTGGGGGGGCTGATCTCCCTAAATACTTTTCCTCATCTACTATTACTTTGGTTCCCAAGGACAAAACCCCTCACAAATGGGAAAATTTTAGACTCATTAGTTTCACTTCTGTTATATCGAAGATAATCAGCAAAGTACTGGTTAAGATTACAACCTCACCTAAATCAGCTTTTCTGTAGGAATCAATCAACCTTCATCAAGGATAGAAGTATTGCTGATAATGTGCTCTTGGCTCAAGAGTTGGTATTGTATTTGGACAAAATCATAAGAGGAGGCAGCTTAATTTTAAAATTAGATATAAAAAAGGCATATGACAATATCAGTTGGAAGTTCATTGAACAAGTTCTTACTGCTAGAGGTTTCTCCCCCTCCTTTATCTCTCTAATCAACATATGGCTGACTAATAACTTCCATTCTATGTTCATCAATGGATCTTCCAATGGATTCTTTAGTGCTTCTAGAGGTATAAAACAAGGTGAACCCCTTTCCCCTACCATATTTATCTTAGTTTTTGATTACTTATCCAGAAGCTTTAATGAGCTAACATCCAGGAAACCCCACTCCCTTTATAGCCACAGATCTTCCACCTTAATCAACCACTTGGTTTTTGCTGATGACATCATTATCTTTTCAAAAGCTTCCAAAACTATTGTTAAATTATTCATGCAGAGCTTGGAGATCTTTCAGGATATCTCTGGTATAAAGTTAAATAAGCAGAAGTGCATCTCCATTTTCAGTAAACAATGCAAATGTGAATTAAAGACCTGGTTTTTTGATTTCACTGGCTTAACAAACAGTCATCTTCCTCTGAAATATCTGGGTTTACTTCTTATCAAAGGTATAACTAAAAGCATTCAATTTGATCACATATTAGAAAAGATACAAAGCAAATTATAAGCATGAGAGAATTCATTTTTATCCAATGGGGGTAGGATAACACTCCTGAAAAGTGTTCTATGAGCTATTCCATCCTATCTTCTGCAAATTAACATCTTGAAAAAGTCTTCTCAGAGATTATTAGAAGGGATCTTCAATATATTTCTATGGGCTGGTCAAAGGAAGCAAAAACACTGGATAAAATGAGCTAAGGTGTGTAAACCCTTTGAGGAGGGTGAATTCCTATGGGGAAAGTATTACAAGCATCAACACCCCACCCAACTGGGTCTCTATGGGTTTAGGGGATTCCCCCATTTGGAAAAAGTTATTACAAATTAGGGAGGAAGTTGAACAAATGTATGTTTGGGAGATTGGTGAGGGTTTGGTAAACATCTGGTGGGATAATTGGTCTTTGGAAGGTTGTCTTCTTCATGATCAAAATATTCCAGCCTCTCCAATGCTTGTGAAGGATCTTTGGGAACATGATAAGTGGAATCTTACTCCAATTCTTCCTTTCTGCAGCCCTTCTCAAATCTCCAATATTCTGAAACTTTCTGTAAACCTTGGAGTAAAGGACAGAATTGCTATAAAAAAGAGCTTAATCTCTTCTCAGCTTCCCCAACTGGTGGTGCATTAGGGTCATACAATCTGGAATAAATTTCTCACTCCCTCCATGTCATTTTTTATATGGAGACTCTTCTTAAAATTGATTCCCACTAATGATATATTGAAATTGAAGGGTCTGAGAGGTCCCACTAGGTGCATTTTATGCCTGTATAAGGAAACTATTACCCACCTTTTCTTTGCCTGCCCCTGGGTACAGGATGTTTGTTCTATTGTGAATGTCCCAACTATGAATCTAACATGGGAGGTATTTTATAATTGCTGGTCTGATTAGAGTGGATTCAATCTTCAAGACATCCCCAACATTGTGGCTTGGTTTGTTTGGATGGCTAGAAACCAGTTGAAGAAAGATAATTCCCATTTAGAACCTATGTAGGTAGGTCTAAATTGCATTGCTTTTATACAAAAACTGATTCAATTTAAAAAGTTTGAAGCTGTGTTGGAGCTGATTCGATCTCTCAATCCTTCCATTACCAAAGTCATGAAAATTTGCTGGACTCTTCCAAAGCTTGGATGGATAAAAGTTAACACTGATGGTAGCTATAATTCTCAGTCTGCTAGAATTGGTGGTGTCTTCAGGAATCATGAGGGGAGGTGCATCTTGTTTTTTCAATCTCTTGTTAAAGCTTTGGATTCCCTTGAAGCAGAATGTCAAGCTGTCTTTTGGGCCATCAACTTAGTCACATCTTGCCAGTTCAACCAGCTATTGGTTGAATCTGACTCCTTGCAGCTTATTAACATTATCAATCATTCATATGAGACCCCATGGAATTTAATCAGCTGGATTTCTGGAATTCATCAGTTTCTTAAAAATTACTCTATCAAGTTCTCCCACATCCACAGAGAAGGGAATGACCCTCCAATTGGCTGGCTAGAAGGGGTCTCTCTACTGAAGAACCTTTAGTGAGCAGAAGGATTCCTCCCCTACTAGATTTTCTATTATCCATGATCTGCTACCTCTCCCATATATCAAATAACTCCTTTTTGTTGTTTTTGAGAGGTTGCCTTCTTTTCTATAGGCTCTCTTTCCCCTTTTCAATTTCCTTTTGTATTTGGTTTTCTTTCATTAATGAATTGGAGCTTACTTATATATATATATATATATATATATATATATATATATATATATATATATATATATATATATATATATATATATATATATATATA
>NEWO01000213.1:267981-288619 GCA_003013225.1 Phalaenopsis aphrodite
AAAATATGAAATGCCGAGAATGATCATTATTATTAGAGGATCTCACTTTTGAAACAAAAAAATTGAAAAGTTGGTGGAAAAATATGATATTATACATAGAATTGTAGTTGTTTATCATCACCAGACTAGTGGTCTAGCGGAAGTATCTAATCATGAGATTAAAAGAATTTTGGAGAAAACTGTAAATCCTAATAAAATTGATTGGTCGATAGAATAGATATTGCATTAGACTTATAGGACAACTTATAAGGTGTCTATAGGAATGTCCCCATATAGATTAATATTTGGGAAGACTTGGCACTTACCAACAGAGTTGGAGCATAAAGCTTATTGAGTTATTAAGGAGTTCAATTTTAATTTAAATGATGCTGGTGAGGAAAGACTATCGCAACTGAGTGGGCATGAAGAAAGTAGGAATGAATATTATGATAATGCTAGGATATATAAAGTGAAAATGAAAAAATGGCATGATCGGAAGATAATAAAAAAATAACTTGAGCTTGGATAGGAAGTTTTATTGTACAAAATAAGATTAAAATTATTTCCTAGAAAATTTAAGAATATGTGGACAGGGCCATTCACAATTGTAAAAGTCTATCCCTATGGAATTGTTAGTATTGAAGATCCCACGATGGAAAGACATTTAAAGTGACTGGGCACGGACTGAAACAATATTTTGATGGTTAAAGGCCAAATACTAGAGAGACTGTAATGTTGGGTCACCCAAAGTAAACATTGGGAATGTCGGGCTGACGGCATTAAACCAAGCGCTTTGTGGGAGGCAACCCATATTTATCTTTATTTCTGTTGCTTATATGTTTTTATAAGTAGTATTATATATATATATATATAATGTTTTCGTTTTGAATTGTGTGTACTTGAGAGACTTACATATTGAGTAAATACATTAAAATATCTTTCTTTACCATGTTATATGATATATTTGAGATTCAAGTAGATTTAAAACGAAACTGTGCAAAAATCTGAACTAGCGCCATAGGCGCCATTTTCCAATGAGCTGGAGCCAGAGGTGCCAGAATTTGGGGTCAGAAGCGCCACAGTTACCGAAATGAAAAAGGACGATTCTAAAGGCGGTTTTGGGAAATTTTTGGCAGGTTTTTTTCCTAGTAACTCCCAAAAATTGAATTTTAAAGTTATTTAAGTGTGATAAACGAATGGAGAGTCACTATGTTTCAAATCCTATGTCTTCCCACTCTAAAAAAACAGCTAGATTTAGAATTTTAAACAAGAGTAAGTTTATCAGTTTTGATGTACAAAAGTTATATTATCGAGTTCTTGTGAAGAATAGATTAATCAAGGAGTGAGGCTTCATGAATTGAGGATTCAACACACAAAATACTTGAGTGGAAGAGACTTTTTCATAGAGACGTTTGGATGTACTGTGTTTTACCACTACTGCGGTAGTAGTTCCTGTGGTGAAAGAATTCTATGTTAATCTTCATGAAATTAACCAAGGAGTAGTCTATGTTTGAGGCAGGAGGTACCATTTACTTCTTTGAGTATAAACGACATGTTTATGATTGAAAGCATTCCTATTTGTCACTATGCAAATTTTGTCCCCATGAGAGATAACATGGATAAACTCAATCGATTCCTTACTGATAAAGATGCAAATTGTGAGACAATAGATGATGTACAGGTAAGTTTTTTTTTCATCATTATTGAATCCTACATCAATGGCGTGGCATTTCATTATTGTATAAAAACTACTTCCTACTATGAAAACCAATAAGGTGGCGGAGGAAAGTGTGATTTAGAATTATTGTATTCAAACTGGAAGACGTATTGATGTGAATGCTTTAATTATAAAATCTAATTTGGGTTTAATTATCAATGGATGAACTTATGGCCCAAGACATCATCTACCATATTCCTACTATGCAGCCAATCACAAGTATCTTTAGAAAGTTGAGAAAAAGTGCTTCTCCCTTGAAAGCCTATGGACCAAGAAGTTTGTTGCAACTGCATAGGAAATGGGGAGGAGAATAATATGAATATTCTTATGGATTAATCATCTCAAAATTCATCACCTATTCATCCTTAATTTCCTTATAGTTTGCATGATATTTTGAAAAGGATCAAGAAGTTCGATAAAGAGGTACAAAATATTATGAATTCAGATAGAAATATATTTGATATATTTGATCATTTGGATTGGATGATGAAGGAATAATTTGAACATATCAGGCGTATTGAAGAAGGTTTGGTGTGAATGTTTAAGAAAAATACTTGGATTGAAGAAGATTTGATGGACGAATTTCCTTACCGACCTTTTTACAACTTGTACATTCACTATCAATCCATGGGAAACATTCAAGAACTTGAAAGTAAAGAAGATGTTTGAACTCATTTCAGTACAGAATTCATAGTTATAGTTACATATGTGTGCTATGTGTTTATGTTGGATTTCATTTACTTTTATTGTGGAACCTTATATGTGTTATTTGTTAAATGTTTGATATTTAGGCTTCAGCGTTAGTTTGTTGGCTTGATTACAACAATGAATTACATGGGTTGGCTTGAAAAACTTTTATTTGTAATCATTTGGATTTTATATATAAATGTGATTTTTGTACTATTTTTAAAAATTTGTGTTAGAAAATTGTTTAATTATTAATATAAGTGTTTAATTAAGTCATTTGGAGCTTGAAGTGGTGTGGTAAGCAACAGATTTCCAAGGAAAATTGAAATCTGAAAAAGTTTGTTGTTGGTGTCAGATTTGGCGCCTGAGGCGTAAGTTTCCTAAAAATGCCTAAAATTACCTAAAACCATGAAAAAAACATGTGTCAAATACATTTTTACTGCTTGAGTCATCTCCTACCTCTAAACTAAGGCTGAAACTCAACCTAGGGCTTGCCATTTGGTGGTTTTGAGGATATTTGAAGGCTAAAAAGTCTTGGATTCTATCTTCTCGTGGTAAGAGCTTCATATTAACTTAGAAATTTTTTATTTTCACCATGGATTTTCCCCACATTATGGAAATCCCAAAATTTGAGTGTTTATTGAAGAATTTTAAAGAGAACCCATGGTGAAAAGTTTCTTACCAAATATTCCTACTTTTGGAGTTTGATTTTTGATATTATGAATTTATTTGGATTTTATGCAAATTTGTTTAGAAATTCCTATGGCTTCAAGAGTAAAGAGAGGAAATCTTTCGAGAAATTTTGACGTGAGGCAATTCGTAAGTTTAAAGGCTTAGTAAAATTATAGTAATATGATGGGGACCAGAAAATTGATTCAGGAATGTGCATTTTCAAACCCGGGAGGACAAATTAAAAGGTTGATAATTGTTGGGAAGTGGGAAACCTTTTGCTACGTCACCGCAGTAGCCATTGTTCATATGATTTGAGAGTTTTATGCCAATTTGTGGGTGATTACGGATGAGCACATTTATGTTTGAAGTAAACATGTTGAATTTACTTGTGAAAGAATAAATGCATTTTATGAGCTGCAGAATGAATTTCATTGTGAGTGTGTTGCTTGCTTTTGTGATTTTTGTTTAATCACTTGATGAAGTAATTGTTTACCTTACTGATGGAAGGGGAGAATGAAGTATTAAAAATACTCACAAAGTTAATTTCTCCAGTTCCATGTTAAATGTTCAATCTAAAACATGATATTATTTTATCTCTACAAAATTGCTTCCAACTAATCACCTGAGTGAAGTAACTAAAGAAAAAGTAGTACTAATTTTTTTTTATTTAACAAATGAAATTTGTTGATATTGGTGCTCTCAAAGCATTGCTAGAAGTGGGATAGCTTGTGGTTTAGGATATTTTGCCCTGATTTTCACTTTATGTGAATAGTCAGAAGTAGAATTGATAAAAATGAAGAAATGTTGCAACCACTATGCATAAATTTGAACCATTTGTTGGATCTAGAAGTGGAAGTAGTGATAAAACTTCCACATCAACTGTGAGACCATCTACTTTTGGCAATTAGATCTCATAGCAATGCTGAATAGAATAGGAGATTTGGAATCAAAAAATGCTCACAATGATGATTATCAAATGAGAAGATTACAACATCATTGCATATGAAGAGGCGATGGTTAGACTTCTGCGGGGTGATCGTATTGTAGAGTTTCCTACATGCCCCAGCTTCATGCTTTATGTGCAAGACAAAGAATAGAAAAAGATGAGGAGGATAATGATGATAAAAATTTATTAGGTTTTATTTGTTTTTATTTGTTGTTATTTATTTTTTTATTATTGATGATATAAGTTAGATAATTTATGTTTTTGGTTTGTGGACCTATTGAACTTGTTTGTAAATGTAGCTGTAAATTGTGGATTTTTATTCAGCATTGTTTGTTGCTTTAATTTACTATTTATGTTTTTAATTTACTTTTCCTATAAAATCCTTTGATATATTATGTTTCATTGGTGATTTAAAGCATGTACATTTTAAATTAGTACCTGTAATATGTGAGAGCCAAGTTTCATATTCAGAATCCTCTATAGGTTAGTTTTATTTTTATGCATTTACTATTTTCTTTCACCTACAAAATTTTTGTAATACATGTTTTACTTATTATTTAAAAACTTAAATTTGGGGGAAAGAAAAATTTCTTTAAAAGAAGTAAACTAGATTTTATTTATTCTCAATTAACTATATTTTTAAAATTAACTTAACATGAACTTGGATATTGGAGTTTAACTTCAAATAACTATATATTTTTTTTTTGAAAATATTATGGTAAATTTAAACAAAAATCTTTAATAATGAAGGTCAATTCTAGAGTTAAGATATTTAGTATGAAAGAATAAGATTATGTTTTTCTAGTTAAAGTAAAGGAAATTTTATTTTTATGTATAAAAATCTTAGAGTTTCATATAAGAAGAAAAGAATGAAACAATATGAAAAATCTTCAAAGCTACTATGAATTTATAAAGTGAAGGAAGGTAAGAAGTTTTAGCTTTAAGAAGAGGATAGTAAAGTTCAAAATTATTAAAGGCTATATATATTTAGTAATCCTCACATGAAAAATAATAATAATAATAATAATAATAATAATAATAATAAAAGAGAAAGGATTGAAAATTATCCTAAATAAAAGGAAAAAAAGATAAAAGAAAAAGAAAAGAAAAATATGTTAGGAGAAGCATGAGGAGATGCCTAATAAAAAATTGGCTTCACTTAAATCAACTTAAGGAAGAAGGCGTCATTACATTGTCTAAACTTCTATCTGAGTATTAGCATCCTTACTAATAAAGTTTTCATGAAATTCTTTTTCATATGGATATTCTTAGTATATTTGATATGAAAAATTATAATTTTTCTTGAAATGAATGGAGATTCAGACATCTTAGACTTTATTACTAGGTGGTCTTATACTTGTAGTTTTAACCTAAGTTGTTAAAAGTTTTTCTTAAGTTATACAATTATATTAATTAAAAAAATTATAGAAATTTACAAGTTAATCTATGTCATAAGTCATATTTTTATGTAGTAAAAGAGTCACTTGAGAAGAAGTAACATTTAAGTTTAGGAGATTTTTAGACACCAAAATAATGTGCAATTTTATTTATTCATTTTATGCTTAAATTTGCTGATATTACACTTTTAAGAAGGGTATTTTTATATTTTGTTGTAAGTATATCAATTTTAGGCAATTGGAGGAAAAATGAGCAAAAAGAGAGAAATTTTGAGTAAAAATGGAGCATTTCAACATCCTGACACCAGAGCTGGCGCCAGAGGTGCCATTTTATAAAGATGTAGTGCCATAAGCACCAGAATTGATGCCAGAGGTGATAGAATCCATAACATTGCAGACTTTAGTAGGCTGGCGCCAGAGGCACTAGAACTGTCGCTAGAGGTGCCAGAGATGAAATAAATGGAGTAAAGCGGTGAGTGACTATTTTTAAGTGGTTTTTGAAGGCTCTAATCAATTCAAACACCCCATGGAGTGATTCAATGTATCTAGACACTTTGGAAAGGCTCTTGAATGAAGGGACTTGTCTCTGGTGTGAAGAGGTGTTCCTTTTGGGAAAAAAATAGGGAGTTTTGAATTCTCTTGAAATAAAGGTTTGCTCTAATTAGAAAAGGGAGGAATCTAGAGAAGAAAGGGGAGTAAGAGGTTTGATGAGATGAGGTTGGCATAAGAGAGAATTCTTGGGAGGAGAATATTTTCTAATAGAGTTGTAAGAGGAGAGGGAAGGTGAGAGATTTCTTCTTCATTACATTTCTAAGAGAGAATTGAGTGTGCTTGTAAAGGGAGAAAATGCTTAAAGGGAACTTCAAGGGATTTGCTTGAGTAGGAGTGTTAGATAAGTGTGTCTTTCATTTCTTTGATTTGTAAACTTGTTTTTTATATATAAAATCTATGTTTTGTCGTATCCTTCTCATGAATTTTGAGTAGTCTTCTTTATCACTCTTCCTACAATGAGATATGGTTTTGTGAAGAATTAATTTTGTTATATAAGGTCTTAAATGTCAATAAATTGTGATGATTTGAACTCCGATCTTCATTTAATTTTTGATCTAACCAATTGAAATGTTAAAATTTGTTGAGAAAGATAAGATTTGAAAGGGCTATGTTTTCTGCAATAAGCTAAGAGTCACATTCAATTTCATGGGTGAGAATGTAGTCCATGGGGTTGCACGTAAATAAATAGGGAAATATACTTTGATGGGCGTATAATTGGAGATTTTAAAGTGACAGATTAAAATCCCCAATTTGGTTCAGTTGTTTAGAAACTAAATGGAGATTGTTAGCACTTATGAGAGGGAGAAGTTAGAGCTCTAGAGTGGCAGCCAATATCCTCTCAACCTAACCACGAACTTAGGAACCAAACTTTGGATTAGTTAATGTTCTTTATGCACTCTTAAAGGGTAAAGAATATGATTGCTCCTAATTGAAATAATAAGATTTTATTATTATTTTAAATGATTTTAATTACTTCACAATCCATAAACTTATTGTAAAGGGGAAGGATGTTTTCTTAAATTTGAACACTTCATTAGAAAACTCTGTTTAGTCTTTATAAGTTTACTTATGAAGTTTAGTAATTAGTTTAGATAACTTAGTTCTTTTAACTGCATTTCATTTAGCATACAGTAAATTTACTTTGGATTTGTTTTGGTTACTTAAGTTTAATAGTTTGAATATTGTGTTTGACGTTATAATCATAAAAATTTCCAACTCCCTCTAGGATCGATACTTAGGACTCCATTATAGCCCTTTATTACTTGTGTGATACGTATGCTTGTGTTATTATTACGATTTGGTACCTTAAAGATTTTAAAAGATAAAATTATTTATACTAAATTTATTTTTAATGGGATTTAACTACATATTTGCTACTCGTGCTACCGTGTGTGTATTGTAGTGTTAAAAGATATTTACAACTCACCACATAAAACCATCACATCAATATGAAAAATAATTCCTATTATTTCACACCATAAGTACTACACAAGTAGATGTATTGTTTTAAATAATATAGAATTTTTCTTATAAACCCCAGTATCGATCCCACGAGGATAGTTGAACTATTTAAATTGGCTTGCTAAACTCAAATGCAAGTTCTATTTAAATTGTAGATTTAAATGAAAATGAAATGATAACAAGAGTTAAGTGTAAATTAAATCACATTAAAATAATTATAACTAATAGCTTAATAAAAGTAATTCAAACAAATTTGAATAATATGTAAAGATCTTTCCCCTAGAAAGGAGATAATGATCTATGTAGGATTTGAATGAATAAACATATGATGATGTATTATGGCAAATAGGAGCATTCTTATTATTTACCGACTCTTGGTGCTAGTAAAGAACATTGACTAATTTAGAATTTTTCAACAGCTTGTGTAGTAGTGATGAATAGATTCTAGCCTCTCACCTCCAGATTACCCACCGTGTCCTCTCTATAGGACATATTAGGGACCCTTACGATCCAAACTCTAAATCAAATTTGAAAAAGAATATAGTTTTTCAACCAAGAAACATTAATTCTACGCCCATCAAAACTTGTCTCCTTATCTTTTTGAACTCCCCCGTAGTTGATCACAACAACTCTGCCCAGAATGAAGTGTGACACTCACTAGTTGGGTGAAATCATAGCCCTTCCAGGTCTTTATGTTTCTCAATGAATTTGAACCTCACAAGTGACCAATTTGTAATGTCAATGAAAAATCAGTAAAAACATCATAACAGCTTTTAAAAGTAAACATAAATCTTTAAATCATTCTCATCCCACAAGATCAATTCCCAAGTTCAATAAGAAAGAAAGGGAACTACTAAGAATTCATGGAGAATAAAATAAAAACACCAAATTTGTATTGAAATCTAAGTCTTAGAACAAAAACTTAAACACAAATACAAACTACCTTAAGAATCAGAGAATATGGCATCGCAACTTCTAAAAGTAAAAAGAAATCTTAAAATCATTCTCATCCCACAAGATTAATTCCCAAGAGTTAGGAGAAAGAAAGGGAACTACTCAGAATTCATAGAGAATAAAACAAAAACACCAAATTTGTATTGAAATCCAAGTCTTATAAATAAAAACTTAAACACAAATACAAAGTACCTTATGACTTCTCGCCAACACAAATTCTGGAGTTGCCTTGAAGAAATCTCCAAACTCTTACTATTATAACACAAAACACATTAAAACATATTCTTAAACACTATAGTGGGACTTCAAATGCAGTCAAAAAGTCCTCTATTTCATCTAACATTTGTCCATATTAATTGATCTCTAAAATTAACCAAGGGTTGCTTCAAACACCCCTTTAAAAGTTGGCCAAATTCAATGGATCTTCTATATAGGTAGTTATTAGTGTTATAACGTCAGTCTGGATGCTATAGCACATTTTTCACTATGGAGCCATACCATTTTGCACCACTTTTGCTCATTTTTCCCTCTTTTTCTTCAAATGTCCCCTCCATGTACTTGAAACCAAGAACATGCAAAATACCTTCCATTAAAGTGCAATATCATTAAAAATATGAATGAAATGATCATAAAATGTGCACTAAAAATTGGTAATTCTAAGGTGGATCACCCTCAAGTACACAAATTTTCTTAACTCCAAAGGATTGCCAAAAACTTGGCCCAAATCTTAATTAGAGGCTAATATAAATAAATAAAATGATTTAAAAAATAAATAATAAGTCTTCACACTAAGGGTACTATGCAAGTATACGTATCATTTCAAGTAATATAGGATTTTCCTTAAAAATCCAGTATCGATCCCACGAAGAAAAGCAAAAATTTTTAGTAATGACTTGTAAAGCCACTATCTAAATTGTAGATAAATATGATAGGAAAGCAATATCAAAATGTTGGTAATAGTTTACAATAAATTTAGGTAGAAAATAAGAACAAAGTTTAGAAGACTAAGAAATATTAAAAGACTAACAAAGTTAAAAAACAAACAAAATTTAAAAGAGAATTTGAATGTTATAAAAAGATCTTTACCCTTGCAATGAGATGTTAATCAGTGTAGGATTTGAATGATGGAAAAGATAAAATGATGCATTATACCAAATAGAAGCATTCCTATTATTTCCCCCCTGTCGGTGCTAGCAAAGAACATTAGCTAGCGTAATGTTTTTCACCAGCTTCCGTAGTAGTGCTGAGTAGATTCTGACCTCTCACTTCCATATTACCCACTGTGCCCTCTCTATAGAACCTACTAGGAACCCTTATGATCTAAAATCTACATTGAATTGATAAAAGAATCTAGTTGTCACCATAGAAATATTAATTATATGCCCATCAAAACTTTTTTCCATATTTATTTTCAAACTCCCTCAGATGTGGCATTCATAAGTTGGTGTAATCATAGCCCTCTGGGGTCATTATGTTTCTTAACAGATTTTAACAATACAAATGGTCAGTTTGCAAATCAATGAAGAACTGATGAAAAAACATCAAAATGTTTTTAAAAAATAAAATGAGATCTTTAAATCATTCTCATCCCACAAGATTAATCCACATCTACAAGGAGAAAGAAAGGGAACTACTAAGAATTCATGGAGATGAAACAAAAACACATGATTTGTATTGAAAGTCAAGCCTTATAATAAAAATTTAAACATAAATACAAGATACTTATCTTTATGTATTCTCCTCAAGCAAAGCTTGAAGTCTCCTTGAAGCAATCTCCAAAATCTTACATAAAATAAAGACTCTCACTCATTCACTCACTCACTCACTCACACACTAAATCCTTCAGGAGGTCTTCTCCAAGCCTTCCAAAAGTTTTCTCCAAAACACCCAAAACTTCTTTATTTTTGTCCAAATTTTGGTCATATTAATAGATAACTAACAACCACCAAGGGTCACTTCAAGCACTCCTTCAAAATATGGTCAAATTCAATGGATATTCTAGAAAGTTGGTTACTGGCATTATAACACTAGTCTGGGGCACTACAGTGCCAAATGTGTCGATAAGTGGCACAATTGAACCAAAGGTGGCGCTTTTGCCCCATAAAAGATCTTCCATTTTTGATCCATTTTGTCCTCATTTTCTCTAAATGTCTATTCCATGGATCTGAAAACCAAAAACTTGAAAAATATCTTCCTTTAAAGTATAATATCATAAAGAATATACATAAAATGAGCATGAAATGTACACTAAGACTATGTAATTTTTTGGTGGATCAGTTCTCCCAAACATAAATGTTACTTGTCCTCAAGTAACTCCTTTTACCATTTAAAATAGTTATAACTTATGGTTGTGAATTTTACTTAAAGATTTCTATAGTTTTTGTACTATAAATGCAATAGTGAAACTTTAGAAAAGTTTTTAATAACTCAGGTTAAACTAAAATGTTTGAATATCTAGTTGTTAAGTCTAAGAGTTCTGATTTCCTATTCCTTTCAAAAATAACTACAATTTGTTATACTAAGGATGCTTATAGGAATTACAAGAAAAAAAAATTCATGAGAACTCTACTAGTAAAAATGCTAACACTTCAAAAATAAGTTCATAAATGTAAATAAGTCCCTTTCCTTAAGATGATTTAAGTGAAGCCAATTTTTTATTAGGCATATTCTCAAGCTTCTCCTCTCATATTTTTCTTTTTTTTGTTTTTTTTTCTTTTAATTTTTCTTTTCTTTTTCTTTCAGGATCATTTTTAATCCTTTCTTTATTGTTTCATGTCATGTGAGGATTACTATATCTGCATAGTCTTTAATGATTTTGAATTTCACCATCCTCTTATTAAAGTTAAAAACTTCTCACATTCCTTTACTTGATAAATGTGTATTAGCTTTGAAAAAGATTTTTAATAAAGTCTCAATTCTTTCTTTTAAGTGTAAATCTAAGATCCTTAATATCTTCAAAAATACAATTTTCCTTACTTTAAATTGTAAAAGCATAATCTTATACTCTTACACTAAATATTTTAACTCTAAAACTAACATTTATCATTACAAACTTTTACTTAAGCTTTCTATGACATTTATAAAATAAAAAATATAGTTATCTAAAGTTCACCCAACATACCACAGTTTATGTTAAAATAATTTTTGAAAATATAGTTTCTTGAGGACAAATAAAATTTTGTTTCAAAAAATTTTTCTCCCTTCCTCCAAACTTAAATTTTTAATTAATTTAAAATAATGCAGTTCAAAAGAAAAAATTTGAAAGTTCTAAATGGGAGAACTCTATAGGTACAAGTAATGAAAATAGGTGTTGAGCAGTAAAAAATCTAAATTTAGCATGTATAATAATCAAAGCCCAAGTAAAACACTAGTCTAGCACATTGATAATACATACTGGAGCAAAAAGCAAATAGTAAAAAAGTATAATAAAAAGAAATGCAACACAAAAATTGAAAACAATGTACTCCCTAAGTTCCAAAAAAGGTACAAACATAACATTTCAAAAAATGTACAATTAAAAATCCAAATACAAGAATTCAAATAAAAGAAAATCAACAACCTATTCATCTTCCTCATCCTCCTCCTCGTCATCATCATCACCAAGATCTACATACTCATCCATCTCTCCACTCTAATATGGTGTAAATCTGGGGCATTTAGGAAATTCCATTGAATAATCTCCCATCATGTATCTCTCCATAGCCTCATGATAAGCAATATAAACTCAGCTCTCCTCAACATATACTCATCATTATGGTCCATATGTGCTTCTAAACACTTCTCTTGATTTTTCAATGTAAAAATATCTCCTTAGTGTATAAATAAGTGCTCCATTACAATATCCGATGAAGAAGTATCAGAAGTGGAAGGTCTAGAGGTTGATGTAGAAGGAATGTCAGAACCTTCACTCCTAGATTTTGGACCAGTATGCTTTCAATAAATTTTCAAATTTATTTTTCAATAGACTTATGAGGTTGTAAAGTTTCCTCCCATGTCTCATACTTAACTCCAGATAGAATGTACATGGTGGAAATAAGAGAAGGGTGACCCAAACCTCCAGTAGTTCCTCCATTAGAAGAAATGATCATATTTTTATAAATGATAGAGCCAATAGCAATATGTTTCTTCCTTTGAATACAATAATTTAAAGTGGCTCTTTCTCAGGTTACCTCACTAAAATGATTAGTTGGAAGAATTTTACCATAAATAAAGTAATGTCAAGCACAAAAATGAATGTTATGCTTTGAAAACAAAAAGTTAACTTGTCTTCCATTATTTATCTTCCAAATGCCATTACCATCAGTCAAAAATCCCATAATTTCATCTAGTTCAATGTCAGAAGGATTAAATTCTGAATAGAAGCAAGTAGGAACACTATGCAGCTTGTAAATATGATTAATACAAATAGGTTTGATATCAACATATTTCCCTCGAGCATAAAGCAAATCTTCTGATTCATCAAGAAGGTTGGCATAAAGCTCATGAACCACAAAAATCACAACAATGGCAATGAAATATCAAAAGTTCACCCACTATCGTTCAGCAATCAAATATTCAATAGTTCCTCCTGGATAAAGAAAACTTCGCTCTGCAATCAAATTCCTAGATTCCAGATCTCCATACCTGTCTTGAGCTTTCAAACTAGAAAATTTCTCATTATTAAAACTAGTTTTCCTCTACCCTTTTCATTTTGGGAGCCATGTAAAATCAAGAGAAAATGAAATCTAGAATTTGAAGCCTCAACTCCAAGCCAATCAAGCATATATTCAAGCCCTAGGGGAGAAAGTTAAAAAATAGGGGAGGAAGAAGACAAACCACGGTAAAATAGTGGTGCAAACAGGTGTTTTGGCGCTAGAAACAAGTTTTAGGTTGGTTTAGCGCTATTGCACCGAGTTATGGTGCCATGCTTTGCTTGATGAGTGGCGCTATAACACCCAATAGTGTTGTTATGTCACCATTCAAACATAATCAAATTTTGAAATTTTTTGTATATTTTGAAAGAGCAAGGCAAAACTAAGATTTTTATTCTCCAACATATCATTTTTAGTGGCCATTTTGAAAGTTGTTGAGTTCATCGTTATTCTAAAATTTAAGTGTGTAACTACAAATTCAAACACATAAGACCAACTTTTCACACCTTAACAGAACTTATTTTCTTATATTAATAGTAAGTTTAATACATATGACACAATAAATTCTTAACTAAATGTTAATACATTCATAAACAAATATTTAAGAATTCTAGAGCCACAATAAAGAGCAAAGTGAGCACACCACACATAAACACTTAATACTAACAGATTTTCACATAAGCCAACACTTAAGAGTAGTTATGCTCAATGTTGTCCCCCACCTCTTAACCCTCCAAATAAGTACGATTAAAAAGATGTTAAAATGTAGCATGAGGAAAATCTTGAGCAACCTTATCATCAATCCATTTGTTTTCTTCATACAATCTTACCTGATATCCTTGGAAACACGTCAAATGTTTGAATTTGAGTTTCAACTGCCACTCCAAGTGCTTGTACCGGTGATACATATCACTTAACATCTTGTGGAGATGAGATAACTCCTCTTCAATCTTTTCATGTTTACCCATAATCCGTGCCAAACTTAATGCAAGAAATCCATTGAAGCAAGTCTGAGCATCCTTATGTGTCATCTTCTTGTCTTCAGACCTTCCATTGCTACTACTCTCCATTGCTCTCTAAGTATAAATTTTCTACTCTCTAGTCTCTCAAGAATGTTTAGAACTATGAAGGGATGCCACCATTCCCATTATAGGGAGTTTTATAATAAAGAAGAGAGAAGAAGAAGGCAAAAAATTGAATTTTGGGTGGTTTAAGGGAGTTATTCAAATTGTGGCACTATGACGCTAAATCCGGTGTTATAACACCAAACTAACTTTTTCAAATGTTGAATTTCTTTCATTACCTCCTCATTTTAATCAATAAAATAATTTTATGTGTTATCTTAATCATGTAAGACTTAGGGTCCGTTTGGGGCAACTTTTTTCGAGCTGCACTGCCCCAAAACACGAACATTCCTTGTTTGTTTCCCGACTTTGCGGCCACACGATGCGAAAGAGGGTTGCGGGATCAACCCCGTGGCCCTAATTTTTGCCTAGCTAATAATCCAAATTGCCCTTGCTTCAATTTTTCCCTAGCGTTCATTGTCAAACCATCTTTTCATCGCCTCGCCTGGTGATCCCAACCACGCAACCCTTGCTCCTTCTTCCCCGACCAACACAAACCAAGAAGCAGGAGGTACGTAATCACAAACCCAACTTCTTCCTTTATTTTCAATCTCTCCACTTGAGGAAGCAGGAGGTTTCACTATGCTTGATTCCCTCCAGATATGTAATCATAATCCAGGAAGCAGGAGGTTTCACCATGCTTAATTCCCTCCGCCTTTCTTTTTTCTCACCTCTCCACTTCTCTCCTCTCTTTGTGTCATTTCTACTACCCAAAATCATTCTGTTTTCCTTCTCAAATCTCTCACATTGTTTTATCTGAACTTATGTTTTACCTTCTTCTTAAGTTTCAATCATTAATTTATGTCATGAGGAGATACAGGAATTGTCAGGCTTCATATCATGTAAAGTGTGGTCATTTAAATCGCCAAATATTGTGTAAGAAGTGAAGGCATGCATAACTGTTTAATGGAATTGTATACAGTAAAGCATGTAGATGAAAAAGAGATAAGGCTACTAGTTATGCTGTTTAATATTCATTTACCTGGCCAATGCTGTAAGAGAGATGATTACAAATATATGGGACAGGAGGAAGACTCTAGACAGGCAGTGATGTTAAGATTTCAGTAACAATTTTACTTGTTTATGTTCGAAGATGAAATTACTATACATGTGTGTAACAATTAGGGAGAGGTGATGCATTGTTTATGTTGGTGGCCTTGAAGATCTTGGCCTCAGCAATAGGATGAATATTAAGGAAATGGTTGATAGAAATTTTAGTTACATGCTTCAACATTTGGGTTTGGAATTGAAATTTAAGTTTATAGGGCTTCAACATTTGGGTTTTGAATTGAAATTTTAGACTATAATGCTGAATCATACATTCTATTTAGTTTGATTAAAAAAGAGTTATTGTGTGTGGACATGCTAACATGAAATAATGGATGTCATGTGAATCTTGAATTACAGAACACAAATTGAGACCTTAAGATGAGAAAGTGGTCCTATTGTTGTACAATATAATTAATTTTTGTCCCACAAAATTAGTTGGGCATCGAAGTGAAATTCTGCTTCACAAATATCAAAACTATCATTATCACAGTTCTATTATAAACAATTTTACCAAACAGTGGCAGCATATTCATTTTTCCAAAAACAGCTGTCCCAAAATTATTTTCACAAAGTTGCACCAAATAGACACTCAATATCAATTCATCAACTAAACATAACAACAATCACTAAACCAATCAAACTACACGGATAACTAAGTGTTTCCCTCCACAAAGTGCTTGGTTTAATGTCGTTAGCTGACCAAAGAAAAATATGATGAGATTTTCATACCTATTTTATACTAATTTTGATGATATTGCACTTTAAAGAAGGGTATTTTTGATGTTTTGTTACAGTTATGATGAATTATGGACTTTTGGAGAAAAAGAAACAAAAACTGAGCAATTTGGAGCAAAAACGAGCAAAAAATGAAATTTTGCCTAATCACCTTTCGATAATTCTTTCGATGCTTAATCTCTTTTACACTTCTTGTATATTTTTTAATGAGATTACACTTTAATAGAAGGTTGTTTTTATGCTTATTTTGTAGGGTTGTCTGTTAGGAACACAACGCAACTGAAATGGGGCGAAACGGAGCTAAAACGGAGCGAAACGGTAGAGTTGTGCAGTGTGCCCGCCGACGGCGCAAAAACGGCGCCGATGGAAAGATTTACTCAAGAAGACCAAAAAATGACAAAAAAAACTCACTGACAGCGCCTTCAATCCCACCGACAGCTCCCGAGACGACTATGAATCGACTTTTGGCGGTGATGGGCCGAATTTCAACGTATTTGGACGCTTTTTGAAAGGATTTATGTGGCAACTCTTCAAACTTCATCCCCACACTTTAAAAGAACGAATTTATGTTTGAAAAGAGGGGATTTTGTGAGAGAAATGTTAGGAAAAGTGTGGAGAAAGTTTATGGTTTTTACCTTTTGGAGAGATTGGAAAGGAGGTTTTGAGAGGAATTGTAAGGAGATGTTCTAGCATTGCATGGATCGGTGGGAGAATTTGTTGGAGAGATATTCGTCTTTCTTTTAAAGGGAAAAAGCTCAGTATTGTGTTCTTCATTATCTTTTAATTTTTGTAAACACTTATCTAGTAGATTGCTTTGATTAAATGAAGTTTCTGTTGTATTTTCTTCATCCTTTGTGATGGGCTTCTCTTACTCTCTCTTCTTGTTTGGAAATAATGACATGAGAAGATTATATCATTGTTTTCATTTTACTTTTCTTTTGTAATGAGTAGAATTTATGTTTAGGATTTTGTGATGCATGTTAGAAGCGAATTTAATTATCAATGTGATGGTTTTTACTTGCACTTTATTTACATTACAAGAAATGCCTGTTGTAGTGTTAAAATTCATTTTAATTGCATTAAGACCCAAGAGGGTTGTGTAATTCTCAACAAAGTAGAACCACATTCAGATTCCATGGATTGTTAAGTTCATGGGAATTGAATGCAAACAAATAGGGAAATATACTTTGATGGGCGTAGAATTGGAGATTTTAGGGTGACAGACTAAAATCCCAAATTCTATCCTATTGTTTGAGTACTGAAGTGGAGATGTTAGACCTCAGGTGAGGGCAATGTGGGAGCTCCAAAGTGAGAATCAGTATCCTCCCAGCTTAGCCACGTATTCAGTAAATAAGCAAAGGATTAGTCAATGTTCTTTATGCTTGGACCAAAGGGTAAAGAATATGATTGCTCCTATTTGGCACATACAATATTTAATGCATCTCATTCCTTTACATTATCTAATTCATTACCTAAGAATAGTAGTTTTAATATCTCAAAATTCTCCAAACCAATTCATCGAAAAAGGGTTATCTTTAGAATTAATATTTGCATTTAGTTATGGTTACTATCTTTACATTTAACACTTACATTTAGGAGTAGTTGCTAGATAAAACATCATTTTAATCGACATCCCAAACTAAGGACTAATAGTAGTAGATTAGAATTTGACTAAGGAACTCTTACCTCGCTTCCTTGTGGGATCGATAAACGGGACTCTACTAGAGCCCTGTATTACTTGAGTGATACGTATACTTGTATTTGAAATTATGACTTTACAAAATCATTATAAATATATAAATCTGAGTTAATAAATTCTTGCATATTAAAATTTGCATCAAGTTTTTGGCGTCATTGCCAAGGGTTTAAATCTTCTAGTAGTGGTGTCAAACTATTGTATTTTTAGTTATTTAAAAACTCATTGTCAAGTTTTTGGCGTCGTTTCCGGGGAAGCTTCGATAAGAACTTTAGGAGAATTTTAGTTTAAGTAATTAGAATTAGACTTGGAAAACTGTAGTGTCGTAAAACTTTTTTGTGTGAAAAGTGTTTTTATATGAAAAATTGTTTAAAAAAAACTGTTTGTGTGAAAAATAAGGTGTTTGTGAAAATGTTTTGTTGTGTTGAATAGATTTCATCTTTTATTTGTTTAATTGTTAATGTATTATTTGTTGTGTTGTGTATGCTAAACAAAGGATCTGCAAGACTTGTTCCTTATGATCTTGAGTTTGAAAAAAAGAAAAAAATAAAAATACAAAGAGGACTCGAAAAACTAGAAATGGAAATGGAAAACTTTCAAATTAATTACTTGGAAAATCATCATACTTCATTGAGGGATTACGTAAATCCTACGACAGATGAAATTCACGCAAGTATACAAAACCCTGTCATAGAAGCTAACTCGTTTGAAATAAATCCTGAGATTATCCAACTGGAGCAGAACAATCAGTTTGGGGGAACTCCTTTGGAGGATCCCTATTTCTACTTATCAAATTTTATTGAACTTTGTGCTATATTTCATTATAACGGTATGTCAGACGATCTAGTTAGACTAACGCTTTTTCCTTTCTCACTAAGGGATAAGGCTAAAATGTGGTTATACTCATCAGCACCTAGCTCTATTAAAAATTGGGAGGAGTTAGCTCAGAAATTCCTAACTAAGTATTTTCCACCTACAAGGACTACTAAACTTAGAAAATATATTACCTCATTTTGTTAGTATGAAGGGGAATCAATATACAAAGCCTGGGAAAGGTTTAAGGAACTCCTAAGAAAGTGTCCACATCATGCTCTGCCTGATTGGTTAATCATTCAAACTTTTTATAATGGGTTAGTAGAATCCCTTAGGTTTATAATTGATGCTGTTGCTGGTGGATCATTAATGTCAAAACCATTTGATGAAGCGTATACATTAATTGAAAATATGGCTGCAAATGAATTTCAATGGCCCTCTACAAGGGCATATCCTAAAAAAGTAGCCAGTGTTCATGATTCAAATGTGATTACAATTCTTGCATCTCAAGTTGCTGCAATATCAAAGAAGTTGGACCAATTTGGAATGAACCAAACTTAATTTACTCCAGTAAGTGAGGAAACTTCATTAGGGCATTTGATTGATTCTAACTTATCTTATGAGACTTTAAATACCATAAACAACCCATGTTCTAACTTTTACAACCCATGTTGGAAGAACCATCCAAATTTTAACCGGTATCATACTACTAACGGTGGAAACCAAAAATGGGAAAATAATCATGCAAATCCTAATGGAAGTTGGAATAATCAGGGGAACACAAACTATAGACTTTCATATCCACCGAACTCTAATAATGATCAGTAATTTGAGTAAAAGAAGATGTCTATGGAAGAAGTGGTATTGTAAATGGGAAACCAGTTGCAAAGTCAAAATGCTTCGATCAAAAATATAGAGAATCAACAGGGACAAATTGCTAATTCACTTAGCAATAGACCCCAATGAACACTTCCTGGCAACATTGAGATCAACCCAAAAGAGAACACTAATGAACAAGTAGAAGCTGTCCAATTAAAAAGTGGAAGAGAGATAGAGGATGTGGTTAGAAAAGAGAAAAATGTTATGAGAGAAACAAAGGAAACTAAAAGACCTGAAGAACATGGTTCTAAGGATCTGGAAAAATTAATATCTCCAACTAAAATCAGTTTGGAAAGACCACCACCTCCATTTCCTCAAAGACTTAGACAACACGAGTTGGATAAAAAATTTTCAAAGTTCATGGACGTACTTAAGAAGTTAACGATAAATATTCCATTTACTGAAACTTTGAAATAGATGTCAAGTTATGCAAAATTTATGAAAGAGATATTAAACAAGAAAAGGAAATTTGGGGATTATGAGACAGTTGCACTAAGTGAGGAGTGCAGCGCTATACTTCAGAAAAATTTTCCTCGGAAACTTAAAGATCATTGTAGCTTTACAATTCCTTGTGTAATTGGAAAAAGATTTTGTGGAAAAGCTTTATGTGATTTAGGATCGAGCATTAATGTGATGTCTTTATCTATATTTAAAAGGATAGGTTTAGCAGATATTTCTCCCACAACTGTAACCCTTCTATTAGTTGATCGATCTATTATTATCCAAAAGGAGTTATAGAAGACGTGCTTGTTAAAGTGGATAAATTTATCTTTATTATGGACTTTATTGTATTAGATATGGAGGAAGAAAAAGAATATCCCATTATTTTTGGGAGACCTTTTCTTATTACTGGATAAGCTATGACAGATGTGCAAAAAGGAAAGTTAACTATGAATATTAATGACCATGAAACCACTTTTGATGTTTTAAAGGCTATGAAATATCCAGCTGAGAGAAATTATGATGATTGTTTTCGGATGGATGAAATTGATTATCTAAGTAAAAACTATTTCCAGAAAAGTTTTGAGAATAAGTTGACAGATGAGATCGAAATGGGCTTTCATGATGAGTCTAAAATGTTGTTTAAAGAAGACTGTATGTATGTTCAGGAGAGGTGTGAAATGATGGATGTTGCCAAAAATAGTAAACTTTTAATTCCATCCGTTGAGAAATCTCATGAACTTAAGATGAATGTACCCTATACTATTTTAAAGTCTACCAATTTAGGGAATTCATCTACACCACCAGTCTTTATATCTTCATATTCGACTCAATCACAAGATGAACCTGAATTTAATGATGAAATCAGTAAAAGATCTCCTATGAAAGAGTTATTTAAAGTCAC
>NEWO01000213.1:308600-328112 GCA_003013225.1 Phalaenopsis aphrodite
TTCAAAATTATTAAAGGCTATCCAGTTATAGTAATCCTCACTTGAAAAAGGAAAAAGAAAGGATTGAAAACAATCCCTTAAAAGAAAAGAAAAATATGTAGATTGAAAGCAATCCAAATAAAAAAGAGAAAAGAAAGAAAAAAATTATGGAAGTGAGGAGAAGCTTGAGAATATGTCTAATTAAAAATTGGCTTCATTGGACCTACCTAAAAGGAAAACCTAAATACATTCCTGAACTTATATTTATGGATTAGATCTTTTACTAGTAGTGTTCCCATGAAATTCCTATCATTTGAATATTGTAAGTGACTTAATATTGCAACATATAGTCATTCTTGAAATGAATAGAAGATTAGAACTATTAAACTTGATGACTAGATATTCTTGTAGCTACATAGTTAATTTAATTACCTGAATTTTTTCTGAAAATCTCACTATGATATTTATCTGAATCGAACTTATAGTATTTCTGAATTAAAACTTTACTACAGTAGATCATAACTTTTATGTAGTACTAAAATAACTTGAGGACAAGTAATAGTTAAGTTTGGGGGATTTTGACTAAAGGAAAATATGTTGAGATTTGCATACCTATTTTATACTAATTTTTATGATATTGCACTTTAAAGAAAGGTATTTTTGATGTTTTGTTACAGGAATGATGAATTAGGGTAATTGGAGCAAAAAGATGCAAAAAGGAGCAAATTTGAAGCAAAAAGGACCAAAATATGAAGATTTGAACTAGGGCGCTGACAGCGACCCCAACGACGCCAACAACAAGATTTTCCCTAAACTCCAGAATTAATTCACTTAGAAGGCCCACCGACGGCGCCTTCAAGGCCGCTGATGGCGAGATCGGAGGTTATGTCCAAATAGGCATTGGATAAAGATGAATTTTGGTGGGGTTCTTAGGTAACTCTTGAGAAAGCTCATCCACATCTTTAAAGAGAAGACTTTGGCCAAAAATAGAGAGGAGAGACTCCAAATTGAAGTGTAAAAAAAGTGTAGAGAGTCTAAATTGTGAGAAATTCTTCGAGAGATTGCAAGAGTGGAGGGAAAGTGAGAGATTTCTTCCTCCTTACCTCTTCGAAGAGGACTTCTGTGTGTTGTAAAGAAAGAAAGAGATTCAGATGAACTTCAAAGAGTTTTCTTGGGGATAATTAGAGATAAATTTATTTATTGTTATAGTTTCTATGACTTTGCTTTTATATATGAATTCCAAGTTTTGTTGTGTTTTCCCCATGAGATCTGAGTAGTTTTCTCTGTCTTTCTCCTTGTCTTGAGATTTGTGAAATGGTGATTTGAATTGGTGAAGCCATGAAATGTTTAAGAAATTGTGATGATCTTTTCACTTCGATCTTAATTTACTTTCAAGTTGGCCAATTGATTTGTTAAAATATATTGAGTTTTACAACTAAAGTGAAGATTACATCCAAGATTCAGGGAGGTCAAAGCCCTTGGAAGTTGGGTGCAAATAAATAGAGAAATAAAATTATTGGGCGTAGAATTGGAGATTTTAGAGTGACAGACTAAAATCCCCAATTCGGTCCTATCATTTGGGCGCTGAAGTGTAGATGTTAGCCCTCAGGAGAGGGGAATGTGGGAGCTCCGAAGTGAGAGTCGGTATCCTCCCAGCCTAGCTTCAGATTCAATAAACAAGCATAGGATTAGTCAATGTTCTTTATGCCTGGACCAAAGGGTAAAGAATATGTATGCTCCTATTTGGCACAATACAAATTGAACTGATTCACTTTATCCGTTCACTATAATTTCTTGACAAGGAGAATGATGCTTTCATATATATTGAATATCACATTAGAGCCTTCATTAGTATAATTAGTTATTTAATAGTTATTAAAAGTACATATTTATTTCAATTGCCTATTAGTGACTGATAAGCAAATTGAATTTTTTTGTTGCGATTAAAGTATTGTTTTTTTCTAAAATTTTAGTTAGTTCTAATATTATACCCTATGGGATCTATATCTAGGACTATATTAGAGCCCTATATTACTTGAGCGAAACATATACTTGCGTTAATAAGTGTGACTTTACAATTATTGAATATTTATTACATCCATATTTATCGAATCTATAACTGTTATTAAGTTTTGGTACAGTTGCTGAGGAATTAAATCTTTTAGCAGTAGTATTAAATACTTATATTTTTAAGCATATATAAAGTTGCGTTCATGGGCCTAATTTATTTTTAGTTGGAGAGATAGGTTGCTCTACTTCCTTAAGAATAGTTTCCTGAGGTTTTTTAGTTTCAGAATTTTCTCTCCCAGCAATATCTTTTGGAAATCCAACATTTAATTCCTTTCCACTCCTTAGTTGGACAACTTTAACTTATTCTTGTTTTTTATTTTTATCTTTAGGATTGATCTTAAAACTACTAGAAAGTGTTCCCTGTGGCTTATTGCTAAGTGCATTAGCAATTTGTCCTAGTTGATTCTCATTTTTTCTTATAGGTCTTTTGACTTTATAATTGATTACTTATTTGAAACACTGCTTCTTCTACAGACAACTTATTCTCCTTAACTTGTTGTTTACTACTAAACCCAGGAGGATAAGTATGTCTATAATCAGAATTACGTAGGTTGTTTCAGTTTCCCAATGAGTTTATTTGATTGTTCCCTCATTATTGGCTTTCGCCACTAGAATTGTTGTTCCAGATAAAATCAGGATAGTTTTTCCAACCTATTTGTAATAGTTAGAATATGGTTTATTATTTTGATTAATAGCATTATAGTTTATAATGAAATATGAGAATCAATCATTTGTCCTAATGAACTTTCTTCAATCACATGGGGTGTTATAGAAAAATTCCTTCTAATTTGGTCTATTTTCCTAGATAATGCAGCAACTTGAGATGCAACCATTGAAATAACATCTTTACCATGAATATTGGATACTTTCTTTAGATTTACCCTTTCAAATGGCCATAGAAAATTGTTTGTATTCATCTCTTCAATTAATGAATAAGCTTCATCAAGTGGTTTAGACATTAATGAACCTCTAGCAGCAGCATTTATGATAGATCTAAGTGATCCTACTATCTCATTATAAAAGTTTGAATGATTAACCGGTATGGTAAAGCATGATGTGGATACTTTCTAAGGAGTTCCTTAAACCTTTTTCAAGCTTCATATATTGACTTTCCTTCATTCTGAGTAAAAGAAATAATATCATTTTTAAGCTTAGCAATTTTTTAAGGAGGAAAGTGTTTAGCCAAAAAATTTTGTGCTAAATCCCCTCCAAGTTCTAATAGATCCAGGTGCTACTGAATTTAACCACATCTTAGTTTTATTCCATAAGGAAAAAGAAAAAGAGTCTAAGTCTGACAGCATTGTTTTAAAAGCCATCATATTTAAATGTAGCAAATAGCTCTAGAAAACTTGCTAAATATAAATTTGGATCCTCAGATAATGTTTCCCCAAATTGATTATTTTGTACCATTTGTGTAATTGCAAGTTTAAGTTCAAACGATTTAGCCGCTGCAACATGGGTTTGAATACTTAAATGAGTTTCATCTACTATAGGGTTTGCATAATACCTTAAAGACCTTTGTAAATTATAATGTTCATTTTCAGTATTTTGAATCTCAATGTTATTTTGTTATATGTTTGCCATTTTTTGAAAATTGTAAAGTCCTCTTTATCTTCAAAATTTTCTTATTATTCGTTCTAATTTAGAATTGTAAGGCGCTAAACCTTCAGATCTCAAAATACGCATGTAAAAGATAAAATTTCAAAAAATAAAACAACTCAAAAAAATAAAAAAAGTTAAAAATTTCTAGTTTTTTGGACTTTTCAATTTTTTGGATATCGGTGTTTTTTTAATTTTTTAATGCTTTTTGAAAATTAAAAAGTACCAAAATTAATTTTTAATTCTCCTAAAAAAATCTACATTTCAAATATAATTCTTTAAGTCAATAAATTTTGTTGCTCTCCTCAGCCAACGACTCCAAAACTTAATACAACCCGCAACTACGCAGATTTTCTTAACTCCAAAAGATTGCCAAAAACTTGGCCCAAATTATATTTAGCGGCTAGCTTGAAAAAATGACATGATTTAGAAAATACATAATAAGTCTTCACACTAGGGGTACTACGCAAGTATACATATCGTTTCAAGTAATATAGGATTTTTATTAAAAACCCCAGCATTGATTCTACCAAGAAAGCAAAAATTTTTAATAATGACTTGTAAAACCTCTATCTAAATTGCAAATAAACATGATAGGAGAACAATATCGAAATATTGGTAAGAGTTTAACACTAAATTTAGGTAGAAAATAAGAACAAAGTTTAAAAGACTAGCAAAGATTAATAAACTAATAAAGTTTAAAAGACTCATAAAATTTAAAAAAGAGTTTGAATGTTATAAAAAGATCTTTCCACTTGCAAGGAGATATTAATCTGTGTAGGATTTGAATGATGAAAAAGATAAAATGATGTATTGTGACAAAAAGGAGCATAATTATTCTTTACAACCTCTCAATGCTTGCAAAGAATATTGGTTAACCTAGAATTTTTCACCAGCTTGTGTAGTAGTGCTGAGTAGATTCTGGCCCTCACTTCCAGATTACCCACTATGCCTTATCTATAAGACATACTAGGGACCCTTCTGATCCAAACTCTAGACCAAATTGATAAAAAAATCTACTTTGTCACCCTAGAAACATTGATTCTATGTCCATCAAAACTTATCTCCCTATCTATTTGCACTTTCCCTCAGGTGATCACGACGGCTCTGCCCAAGTTGAAAGGTGGCAATCACAAGTTGGTGAAATCATAACCCTCCCGTGTCATTATTTTTCTCAACAAATTTTAACAATACAAATGGCCAGCTCGCAAAGTCAATGAAGAATCGATGAAGATATCATTACAATGTTTAATAAAAAATAATAAGAGATATATAAATCATTCTCATCCCACCAGATTAATTCCCATATGGAAAGAAAAAGAAAGGGAACTACTCAAAATCCATGGAGATAAAACAAAAACACATGATTTGTATTAAAAGTCAAGTCTTATAATAAAAGCATAAACACAAATACAAGATACTTATCTTTATGTCTTCTCCCCAAGAAAATCGTGAAGTTTTCTTGAAGCAATCTCCAAACTTTTACACAAAACAAAGACTCTCACTCTCTCTCTCTCTCTCTCTCACACACACATTAAAACCTTCAAGAAGTCTTCTCTAAGCCTTCCAAAAGTCTTTTCCAACACATCCCAAACTTCTCTATTTTTGTCCAAAATTTGGCTCTATTAATAGATAACTAAAAATCACCAAGGGTCACTTCAAGAACCCCTTCAAATTTTGGTCAAATTGAGTGGATATTCTAGAAATTTGGTAATTGGCACAATAACACCAGTCTGGAGCACTACAGCGCCTTATGCGCTCGATAAGTGGTGTTATGGCGCCATACAAAATCTTCTATTTTTGCTCCATTTTGTCCTCACTTTCTCTAAATGTCCATTCCATTTACCTGAAATAAAAAATATTCAAAGTACCTTCCATTAAAGTGGAATATCATATAAAGTATACATAAAATGAGCATGAAATGTACACTAAAAATAGGTAATTTTAAGGGGAACAACCCTCCCCTTTTCAAAATAAAACTTTCCCTTCCTTTTTTTTTCTTTTCATTTTCTTTTCTTTTATTTTTTCTTTTCAGAATTTTTTTTAATCCCTACTATTTTAGGTGAGGATTACTATATCTGAATAAGTATTTAATGATTTTAAATTTCACTATCCATTTTCTAAAGTAAAAAACTTATTTTTTGTCCTTAATTTAAGATCTTGTATTAGTTTTTGAGAAAAAAATTCATAGAAACTAAATTCTTTAAAAAGTATTATTCTCAAAATCCTTCATTTTTGGGAAATTCAATTTTTCCTACGATAAATAGCAAAATCATTTCCCTAATATTTTCTACTAAACATCTTATATATAGTTTCATTCTTTTTACTAACTTTTCTACTAAGTTCTTCTATATCATTTCTAAAAAAAGAAGTTTTAGAATCCAAAAGATAAGACGACATACCATAGGTTATTTTAAAATAATGACATTGAGGACAAATAAAGTTTAATTTTTTAATTTTTTTCTCCCTCCCCAAAACTTAAATTTTTAATATGATAAAACATTCAATGCAGAAATATGAGTTGAAAGATAATAATAAATACAAATTATAAAATTGACCTTCTATACAAGGTGTTAATATGAAAATATGCAGGTCCAAATTAAAAAGGCAAGTGTATAGCAGTAGGTAATGTTTCATTAAACATGATATGTCAGAATGATTTGCTAAGTAAAGGACACCTCTAGACATAAGCATAAATTTAAAAATAGATAGTAGTGTAGTAAAAACAAACAGAAAACAATCCACCAACACAAATAATAAATCATAACAAATCTACAAAAATACAACTACTACCATGGACACATAAGTAAACTACTTCCAACAAAAATAAAGATACAACTACTCCTCATTCTCATCATCATTATTATCGTCCATTTGGGTCCCGGGTTCATAATTTGGAAATGGATGACTAGATGGAAACCGAATATCCTGATTTCCTCAAAGAAAACTCACCAGAGAAGCATTGAATCTCGTATCATAATCATGTTTGAGTTTCAAATATCCCTGAACATGATCAAACTTATCATTAATATCGGTCACTTTACCTTATAGATATGCAATATCACACTCCAGTGCCTGATAATCACTATGAATGTTTGAGTTTCAAATATCCATGAACGTGATCAAACTTATCATTAATATCGGTCACTTTATCTTGTAGATATGCAATATCACACTCCACTGCCTGATAGTCACTATGAAATTCATCCAGAGTGGTTGAAGGGTGAGCGACAGTACCCAAGATAGATTGTCTTAAAGTGGAGTTAGAAGGAATATCTGAAATTCAACCCCTTGACCTCAATCCAGCATGTAGCTCGTATACATGCATATTAGTCCTGCTAATGGGTTTAAGAGGTTGTAAGAGCTCTTCCTATCTCTCATATCCTACACTTGATTGCTGGCATAAAGCAAAAATTAAGGCAGAATATCCTAACCCTCAAGTAGTTTAGAATAAATGAGGATATTTTGATAAATCAGACAACCAATATTTATAGATTTCATTTATTGAATGCAAAAGTTCAAGGCTGCTCTCTCCTTTGTAACCTCACTAAGATGATTGGTAGGAAGAAGTCGTGCGGAAATGAAATAGTTTCATGCATTTGAGGGTGCATTTAACATTGAGGTAGAGAATTTTACCTTGTGGTCATTCTTAATTTTCCAAACTCCTCTACTCTCAGTCACAAATGAATTAACCTAATCCAACTACGACTCAATAGGCTCAAATGAAGGATAGTCGTAGTTTGGTATATGCGGTACCTGATAAAGAGTGTTATCTGCTCTAGTATAAAATCTACACTTCTTTCTTGAACAAATATCTTATCATTAAAGGCTTTTCAGAGGTTGACGTAAAATTCCCATATAATAGAGATAACTTTTATAGCAGTAAAGTAGAAGAAGATTTCCCAATGTCAAGTTACAAACAAACTTTTAATAGCTACTCTGGGATTGAAGAAAGCTCGCTCTTGAATCAGCTTTTTAGAATTGATTTGATCATCATATATGTACCGAGCTTTTATATTGGAAATTTTCTTAGAATTAAAGACATCTTTTCCTTTCCCCTCTTCATCTTAGGAGCCATGATAATTCTATAAATTCATAATAATTCCAAATAAATTCCAAATAAAAGTTCTATGAACTCATAAAATCAAAATCAAAGCTAAGAGACTTCACACCATGGATTCTTCACTATTTTCTTTTAAATTTTTGAATTTTTGGTATTTTCATAATGTAGAAGAAATCCATAATGAAAATAAAAAATTTCTAAGTCAAAGAGAAGATCTTACCAGGAGAGGAATAAATCTCACATTTTCAAATGAAGTGATGCCCTAGGGTGATGGCTTGCTGTTTTTCGTGAAGAAGATGAACCAGGAAAAAAATGGTGAAAATGGGCCAATTTTGCAATTTTAGACTGTAATTTGGCAAGCCAGTTGAACCAGCACTTAGGCATCGATTTCTCAGATGATTGACTCCTACGCGTTGGATTTCGGTGCCTAGGCACCAATGTTTTTTTTTTTGATAAAAAAATACAAAACACAAAGGCTCTTTGAACTCCAATTAGCCAAATTCAACTTAATTTTCATTATTAAACATCTTCCAACTTCTAATTTTCACAAACGACGAATAACACACTTTTATATATAAATCCAAACAATTAAACAAATGAACACACCGATAACTAGACACTTAATAGAGTGTTAAAATCACAACAAAAAATATACTGGCACTACAAACTAATAAAAAAATACTAATAACCAAACACACATACTCAATTTTATTTAATAATAAAATTTCAACACAATATAGAAAAGTTCTTATAAATTCGAATTCAGTACTTCTAAGCCACTACATGCTTTCATCCACAACACTTTCCTCTTCTCTAAATTATCTCATTGACTGGTGGTGGACATAAAAGTTATAAAAAGGACAGTATGAAAATTCATCTGTCAAATCATCCTCAATCCAATTATTTTTTCTTAAACATTTGTACCTTTGCCTCTTCAATAAGTGTTGTATGATCTGATTGTTATTTGATATGCTAATTCGGATGGTCAAATGGATCAGAGATGTTTCTAATCTTGTTCATAATAATAGGCATCTCCTCTTCCAACTTCTTAATCTTCTTTAAGATAATAACAAGGTTATCAGGTAGTTTGGGTCGTGATAATGATGCTAAATTTTGAGGAGACTGGTCCATAGAAGCATTTCTACCATGCGTCGCTATAATATCCACACAGTCACAACTCATAATAGACTAGTCCATGGGCTTCCAAGGAAGAAGCACCTTTTCTCAATTCTTGTAAGGAACTTGAGCTTAGCTACACAGTAAAAATATAGTATATGGATGTCTCACTCTAGTAGCAGATCCATTTATTGTTAAGCCAAGAATAGATCTAAAGATTAGAGCCCCCAAATAGATTGGCCTCCCCGTTTGAATACAATAATTGAAGATAACGCTCTCCTTCATCACTTCTCTGAGTTTTTGGGTAAGAAGTAACTTGACTGAAATGAAGAACTATCAAAGCTTTGAGGATGGATTTAACATTGAAGTAGGAAAACTAACCTTGAAGTCATTTCTCATTTCACAGGTCCCTTCTTCATCCATCAAAAATCTAAACACTTCATTTAGATTGTCTCTAGTTAGAGCAAAATTGGCATAATGATAAATTGGAACATTCTCTATCAAGAACAATTCATTGATTCTTGAAGAAGTGAAAAGTACCAACTTACCTCGAACAAAGACAAATCTTTGGTTCATCCAATGAAGATTAGTATAAAATTCCTTCACGACAGAGATAATAACGGCAGTAGTAGTGTAACAAAGTATTTCCCAACACCTCTGCAGGATTATCTCTTCCACAGAACCACCTGGAGTAATGAAACCTCTTTCCTTAATCAATCTCTTCTTCACAAAAGATTTATCATATAACTTCTGCGCAACCTCACTAATGAACCTCTTTCTGTCAAAGATCCGAGGACTTATGTTTTCTTTGGTGTTAGTAGTGTAACAAAGATCAAGAAATGATGGATCCTCTCCCTCTCAAATGATCACAAATGACCCCCCAAATGAAAGTTTTAGGAATTAAATAGAAAAAATTCGTATAAAACCATCAAAAGGAATTTACAGGGCATTTTTTGAATTATGGAGCCTAGGCGCCAAATCTAGGCGCTAGGCTCACTGTAATATGGTGCTTAGGCGGCAGTTTTTGACGCCTAGGAGTCAGTGCACAAATTTACACCACCTCACCTAAGGTCTAAATAACACTCATAATATCTTTTGGATCATTAATTATAGTGTTTTATGCATCTTCTTAACATGTAGGTCTCTATAGCACATAAAATTCACCCAAAACACCTAACTTAAACAAAAGCAAACTTAAATCAACTACATAGATAACTATGGGTTGCCTCCCATAAAATGCTTGGTTTAACGTCGTCAGCCTGGCATATCTAGAATTTGTTCTGGTTGACCCAACATTAACACTTCATTAAAGATAGGCATATGTATGTCCATTCACTTTAAATATTTTGATAGTTTTTGGATCCTCAATATCCACAACAGTTCTTTATGCACTCGGATGAGAGTAAAGAATAAATATGCTCATATTTATCACAAAACTACATTTAAATTTATAAACATTTCATTCCTACACTAATTATGATCTCATTGCAATGAGAAGAACTTCCATATAATTTGAACTCTATTACATAAAGCTAGTTTTGAAAGCACTTAGTATTTTCTTTAAGTTTAGAAATAGAATTAATAGGTATAAGTTTCCTTTTTACACATATAATTTCGATCTAAATTTTTTAGATAAGTTACCTACAGTTTAAGTAGAGTTTTACTAAGTCTATAAAATGAGTTTTTTATTCCCCGTGGGATTGATACTTGGGACTTCATTAGAGTCCTATATTACTTGAACGATACGTGCACTGCGTTTTTTATTCTAGTGAATTTTTGAAATCCATAATTAGTAATACCTACATCATTAGGATTAGCCGCTATAAACACATAAAATTACATTATCAGTATGGAAAGAGCAGTCAACTAACTTTTTCATAGAAGAAAAATATCCTTCTTAGTTGGCAAGTGTTGTATCGGTTAAAAAGAAGAATGAACAAATTTATGTGGATATTCACTTTCAAGATCTTAATAAGGCTTGTATTAAGAATGACTTTCCTCTGCTCATAATAGAATTAATGGTTGACATTGCCTCTTCACTCGTAATATTCTCCTTCATCGATATAAAGCTATTCCATTCAGACTAAAGAATATTAGTGCTACCTACTAATGATCTGTACTAAGATTTTTTGACAAAATCATCTACTAACAGGTTGAATGGCAATAATGTGTAGCTTAAGAGTAAAGAAAAAGAAGACCACTTATATGACTTGAGCATTACATTTGAATGTCTACGCTTATAAGACTCTGAGATGAATATGTCGAAATGTGCCTTTGACTTGACTTCTGGAAAATTCCTAGGGTTTGTAGTATGACAATGGGGGATTGAATTTGACCCAAGGAAAATTAAATCCTTATTAAAAATGTCATTTTCCAAAAGCCTAACACAATTAAGATCATTTCAGAGAAAACTAGCATACTTAAGATGCTTTATTTATAACCTTAGTGATAGGTGTCATCCATTTTCTACTTTAAATAAGAATAATGCCATGTTTTATTATATCAATGATGGCTAACAAGCCTTTAAAAGCATAAAAGAATACTTATAGACACCTCCAACATTGGTAGTCCCCATCCTAGTTCTGTCATTAATCTACTATATTATTGCTTTAGATGAATCCCTTGGTGCCTTATCAGCTCAAATCAATGAGGGTAAAAAGAATGCATTATACTACTTGATTTATCAATTTATCCCAGCCAAAAGAAACTATCCCACAATCGAAAATCAACATTTGACCTTAATTTGTCATACAAAAAATTAAGATACTGCATGCTCACAAAAACAGTCTTATTTCTAGACTTAATACTTTACAATATTTGATGACATATCCAACTCTATTAAGAAAAATAGAAAAACCAGTCAATTTTATTTCACTTTAATATAATCTTTGTTCCCTTGCGTGCTATCAAAGGCCAAGCTTTGGCAAATTTATAAGTAGTACATTCATTGTATGTTGATACTCTTATAAATGATGAACTACTTAAACAAATAATGGCTTCATGAGTGCCTATAACTTTTCATCAGAGGAATGTTCCTCAATTTCTCTTTTAATAAGACTGGCAGATTGTCTCGAAATTCATTTAGATCATTTTTGGGCATAAAACACTAATCCAAACTATTTCAAAATATTTTAAATACAATACATTTCAGTAATAATTCTTTTTTTTTCTTAACAAAACATTCCTTCTTGGGAAAACTAAACATCACCTTATTCGGAAACAACAACAAACATCACAAAACATAAAATACAACATCCTTGGTAGATTAGAAAGTTCAGCGAACATCAATTATAGATGACAACAATTCTAATCAATTACTATGAGCTATGTGCTCCAAAAATTAGAACCCAAATGACATTCATGAAACCAATTTTTTCCATGTCACCCTTGGTCAAAGTTTGCAACAAAAAATTAAGATCAGCAACTTAACCAAAAATTTCAAATATTAGAAAGCCTTAACAGTGAAGGTTTCCTTCTCCAATAGGTAAGATTCTTCCAAATCAAGACAAATCAGCAATATCCTAACTGCTCCCTATTGTATGGTTTCTGCACCATGATGAAATCTACAAGCTTAGAATCAACCATCTTGGTATAAAAATTGAGGATGGTGAACCACCTTTGATTAATGCCACAACCTGCTAAAGAACCCACTCTGAACTGCTGGCTGCTTGCTGCAAATTCCATCCATAAAAGCATCTGCCAACTGAGCCACTAAACTCGCAGGCTCGTCAATCAGAACATGAATGAAGGTGCTCACCACCCTCCGCTCTTGTTGCGTGGCCTTCAGGCTAAACCACGTAAGGAATTTCACTCGGAACTCCTTCTCCATGTGCCCTTCACACTCCAACCATCTAATCACCTTAACGCAGTACTCGTAATCCCTCTCTACTGATTCCTTCTTGTTCGCTGAACTTGGTGCGCCGATGGCTCGATTAGGTTTGCTTGGTGTTTCAGCGGGAACAGAATTTGAGCTCACAAAAGCACATGGATCCAGGTTAGATGGCACCACATGGCTCTCGTTGTTATCGCTGTCATGTTTATGGACTTTGGTTGCGAGGTGATCATCGCTAGAGTTCGTCGAACCTTTTTGAGAATCCGTTTGAATGATAATAGGTTGCTCGGCTGTCTCATGTTCTTTCTTCGGGAATGACGAAACGCGGTTAAGATCAGGAACTCTGCCGCTGTTACCACTCAGGTTTTGGGTCGAGCACTTGGACTCCCATCTCCCAAATTCCTTGGTGCTGCTGAACGGAGCTGCTCTGAAAAAGTATTCCGTTGAAGGGCAAAGCCCTGATATCATGATTCTCTTTTCAGGTCGCAATATAATGCAGGTTGGTTCTTCAGGGTAGTCCAAAGCCTTGGAACATCGATGCCATAGTTTGCAGCCTATGATATTCTCTTCAAAGACTTCGTCTATGGAATGAAGCGAGACAACGATAGTAGTTGGAGAGAGATCTTCAAATCGGATGCAGAAAACTTGAGGGCCTGATGCAAATGATGAAAAAGAAAAGATGCAAGTGGCATCACAAAAGAAGGATTGAGCCAAGGTTATTAAAAAAAGCGCAATTACTTGGAATGTTTAGAGCAGCACCAGCCATGAGGTCGAAGGAAGAAGAAAGAATGGAATCTGTAGTTGTCAAGGCGTAAGCACAAAGCTTCTGAATCTCCGCACCACAAGCAAGACGGTTAACAATTCCCCTTGCCATCACTGCAGAGACTTTATCAAGAGAACCAACTTCTTTCTTGAGTTTCTTCACTGCTGCATTCACAATGCTGTGGAGTTCCTTGTAATGTTCAGTTCCTCTAAGGATCTTGTGACTTAAAAACAGTCTCTCACATAGTACATCTACCCTCCTCGCATCTTTCGCAATTAACAACTGTTTACGCCAGCTTCTGCATTTCATCCATTGCCATTATTTGTAAGTTGAGTAGATTAATTGCTTATGTTAATTAAATGAAACAATTAGGAGGCTGTATGGCGGCAAGTATACAGAGTATAAGGGAAATTTAATACGTTATAAAATAAATACAATATCTTTGAAATATACTCTATATTTTGGGTGTTGAAATGTAAAATTTTTAGTTTGGACAACCAAAACGTTATATTTAATGCTAAATTTTTGTGTTTGGATGAAGGTAAAAACAATCTAAATTTTAAAATAGGGGTATTTACATGCAAACCAGTATACCACTCAATTCCCTGTGTATTTACATATCAAACACATAATTGGAGTCGATCGGCTAGTGTATTTACAGATCATGTATAGAACATGGCATACAAGAGTGTCCTGAACAATGAAGATAAGTTGATGAATTTGCTATTCTAGCCAAACACTACTTCAACCATTATGCGCAGTTGCATGGTCTAGTGGTTACTCGTAAGCAAAAAAAGCTACATATGCAAGTCATATAATTCATGACAAATCAAATAGAATAGGAATGTAAGAAGAAAAAATCTCCTTTCATATTATTCTTTGAATACAACTATCTTCCTCTAAGAAAAAAAGAGAATTTACATAAACCTCTAAGGTGTAGTGGGTGTGGATGATACCTAAAACAAGAAGTTATTTTAAATAGAAGAGAATTATTAATGCTACGGAAATAATTAAACTTTATCACTTCAGAGCATTTAGCCCAGGTGGAAAGTTGTCTAACAAAAATGATTTATGGAATCCAAGATCTCTTTCAACAAAAAATTCTCATCTTCTTCTCTAAGAGCACAACTTCATCAACTTACCACATCATTAGCAAGATTCTTTTAATTCATCAAGCTCTACAAAAGAGCCTTCAACAAACTGAAGAGATAATGAAGTGAAAATTTTGAATTTATGAAAACGAAAAAGACCATCAAAATTTCATGCAACCATTTTTATTGAATTTAAAATGCCCAAATACGCATATAACTAAAATTTCAGTCAAATTGGTTCATTAGAGTGTACACAGCAATAATCCAAAGAAATTGGATAAAAATCCCTGCAAGATTAATCTCAAGCATTGGATCCTATTTAAAAGAATCTAATGGCTTCCATCTCATCTTTCTCCATGCATTGGCCTCTTTACTAAACAATTGGGCTTGATTTCAGTGAATTAGTAAGTTCCATAAAATAATTTATGGTTTTTCTATCAATCAGGAATAAAAGAAATCAGACAGAATAAAGAGTTTCCATCTTCGCAATACTGCAAAGAGGAAAATATTATATTTACACGGATTCTTTCCTTTTAGCTAATTATTTAGATTATGATTATGTATTAATTAAATTACTTAATTTAGAATAAACTGAATATTATGTACCTAAAATAGATTGTACAAACTACTCTTTATTGGAATGAAAGCAAAGGAAAAGACAATCAGCCTATTTTCTCAAAATATTGTCATGGTATCAGAGCCTGAATCCTTCAAATTTTAGCTTTTGTTATCTTTAGCCGACGTCTTCGACTGCTTCCTCACCGGAGTGCTCGTTCTTTTCTGAATCCTTCAAATTTTAGCTTTTGTTATCTTTAGCCGACGTCTTCGACTGCTTCCTCACCGGAGTGCTCGTTCTTTTCTTTGTGTTCTGCGGCGTCTTCGTCCGTTTTGTTTGAGTTCTACAGCTGCTTCAAGCCGATCAAATCCCTTCGATCGGACCTCTGGTGCCGAGTTTTACGACATCTTCGTCCGATATCTTCAATCGGGTTGTGTCGGCATCTTCTTCGTCCGACATCTTCGAACATCTACAATTTTAACAAATGCTACTGTTCCTACCTCTTACTTTCAAACTGCTAAACAGACTTGCTAGGTCAAAGCCATGAAAGCGGAACTTCAGGCACTTCAAGATAATCACACTTGAGATATTGTTTCATGTCCTACAGTTGTTAAACCCATTGGATATAAATGGGTTTATTCTCTTAAACTCCGATGTGATGGCTCTCTTGACAGACATAAGGCAAGATTAGTAACTCTTGGCAATCAACAGGAATACGGGATTGATTATGACGAAACATTTGCACCTGGGGCTAAGATGACAACTGTTCGACTGGTGTTATCTATTGCTGCATCTAAAGGCTGGTTCTTAAAGCAGATAGATGTTAAGAATGCATTCTTACATAGGGATCTCAACGAAGACGTCTATATGACTCCTCCTCCAGGCTTATTTTCTACACTTTCACATGATGTTTGTAAGATCAAAAGGTCCCTATACGGTTTGAAACAGACTCCACGGGTCTGGTTTGAAAAGTTTCACAATACCCTTCTCAGCTTCTCTTTTATTCAAAGTCAGTATGATTCATCATTATTTTTTTGCAAAACTAACAAGGGCATTGTTTTGTTATTAGTATATGTTGATGATATTCATCACAGGATCAGATAATCAATTGATGTCTCAGTTACAGAAACGTCTTCAGTCACTAACTTATTTCTTAGGACTCGAGGTTCAATCTTCTGCCGCTGGTATTTTTCTTCATCAGCAGAACTATACGAAGGGACTCATTGCTTTGGCTGGTCTTCAAGATGGTCGCCCCACTGATACCCCTTTGGAAGTAAATGTCAAATATCAACAGAAAGATGATGACTTTCTATCTGAACCATCTCTATATATACAACTGGTTGAGAGTCTCAATTATTTGACTATTACACGTTCTGATATTTCATTTGTTGTGCAACAAATTAGTCAATTTATGCAAGCACCTACACATCTTAATTTAGCTGCAGTTCGACGTATTATTCGATATTTGAAAGGTACTTCTCATCGTAATTTGTTCTTTTCTGTGAAGTCCCCTATCACCTTAACAGCCTATAGCGATGTCGATTGGGCTGGTTGTTCTGATACACGCCGCTCTATTACTGAATGGTGCATGTTTCTCGACATTCTTTAATCTCTTGGAAGAACAAGAAACAAGATCAAGTATCTAAGTCATCTAATGAATCAGAATATCGCGCTATCCTCTGCTTGTTCTGAAATCATTTGGCTTCGTGGCATGCTGGCTGAGCTTGGTTTTCCTCAGCTTGAGTCTACTTCTCTTCATGCAGATAATACTAGTGTTATCTGGATTGCTGCTAATCCCGTTTTTCATGAACGCACAAAACACTTTGAAGTGGACTGTCATTCCATTCGAGAAGCCTATGAGGAGGGTGTTATCTCTTCATCATATCCCTTCTGATCTTCAAACGGCTGATATATTTACTAAACCTCTTTCTCGCCAGCGTCATCAGTTTCTTGTCAGCAAATTGATGCTTCTTGACCAGCCGACATCAATTTGAAGGGGGATATCAATGAGGAATAAAAGAAATCAGACAGAATAAAGAGTTTCCTTCTTCGCAATACTGCAAAGAGGGAAATATTATATTTACACGGATTCTTTCCTTTTAGCTAATTATTTACATTATGATTATATATTAATTAAATTACTTAATTTAGAATATACTGAATATTACCTAAAATAGATTGTACAAACTACTATTTATTGGAATGAAAGCAAAGGAAAAGACATTCAGCCTATTTGCTCAAAATATTGTCACTTTCATCTCTGAAATTAATCATAAGCATAAGATCCTATTTTATTTCGATAGTTAAAATAAGTTGAAAGTTTCCACATTCAAACATAAGCAAATTAGTTAAAATTGCTTCTTGCAGTTTTGTGCAGTTCAAGATTTTAATTTTTTTTAAGTTAAGGTCATATCTTTTAAATTAATGTCCACATTAATGTCATTTTGAGCCATTTAAAGCACCTCATAATTGCAACCACTCATATTTTAATTCAATTATTTGCATGGACAATTGCCATACTTCAATAAAATAGCATGCTTCCTAGACCACCCTACTTCTATAGCTGCACTATCTCCACGTTTTCTGGTAGTGTTCTCTTTTATTTGGGAAAAGTTTTTAGAAGTTCTTAGCAGGAGATGATGTAGGATGAGTTTTATGCATTTTTTATTTATTATTATAAAATTTCTCTTGTTTTTCTGTTCACCGTCTGTTTAGAAAATAAAGGGAAAAAAAACATTTTTTGAAGGAAATGGCTAACCAAAAGATAATTAGAGGCAATTGAGAATAATATTTCATAATCCTTGAAAACCAAATTCTATCATGTTTTGCTATTCAGTTGCATGGAGAAAATAATTAATCATCAAATGCTAAATTGGTCAATCTTTGGAGAACATTCATTATGCACGCCAAACATAACAAGTACCTTTATGGGTTCACTCCCCAAATATACCATATCTCATACAAACAGCTTAAATCTTATTAGTTGACGGGAGAGACTTAAAAAATCTCGTTCTTGCTCTTCAACAGATAGGGCATATAGACATAAACGTATATAGTTAGCATAATGAATGGATCATAAAGTATTCAATGGCTTTGCGATGATCAATTTCATACAATCATCTCATCATCATCATCACAAAACACTATGAATCTCTGTTTTTCAATTATTCCTACTAAATATTGTATAAGTTGTTGAACTAATTTATGCAAATTTTTATATTTATTCCAATTTATGTGGAAAACAAAAATAGTTGAGTGAGATTTAGCTATGATAATATACTTATTTAACTCTTAATCCTCAACGTGCAAGCTTGGCATTTCTAACAAAATATTGAATTGAAATTATGGATTTGCATCGTTTATACGTAGTTAATAGTAAATATTTTCCCTAAAGACACTATGATGGAATTAAAAACATGGGAAATAACAAATCAGATAAATATACCATTAAAAACTGCAAATAGGTGCCAATTAATCTGAAATCAAAATGGCGTGGTGAGTAGGCAATATAAAATACCAGAAAAGAAATAAAAAAAAAAAAAAAACTTTAGAAGAAATCTCTCTTCCCCTGCACAGTTATGCATACACAGTTGAGCCCATTAGTGCTAGTTGTTGCTGGTCATTGATTCATAGCCGCACTCACTGGTGCTACATAAAACTGCAATGATTCACAACCAAGCTCAAAAGCATTGCTGCAATCTCGCATCAAAGCCACCACCCCAACCAAGTACAACCTTGGAAGCAGTACATATTATGTGTGTATTAGGAGCGAGGGTAATTAAAATAACCTTCTTATTAGCATTATTCTTTTTTGGTAGAGGGAAGTGAATTCATATTAAACATAGGATATGCCATATATTATCTTACATCACATAAGGCAATATAAAACATAGGCATATGTTAAAATTCTTAAAGAAGAACCATCAACAGTAGCAGCCCACACTAGCGTAGCATAACCTTACAAGCACTACTCTGTATGTATGCAAGCAAAGCATAGTTTTTAAAAATAAAGTTAATTAGTTAAAACGAAGAAGTGCGTCATGAGATATATGTTGTAAAAGAAATCATGGCGGCCTATAGATAATTTAATGGGAAATTTACATTCGTAGCACACAATTCTTATGTATTTACAAATCTCACACCTAAACTTTCATGTTTACATACATAGCACTTTGGTACCTGTGAGATTTGAATAACTTTCTTCTCAATGAATACATAGATAATTCACCTATAAATAGGCGTTTACATAAGGTAAAACGAGGAAAGAAATCTTCCTACAATTAAGTAATTCCTATAATTATAGAATAAACATAAATACCTATAATTAAAAATTACTCTTTTTATACTGTGACTAAATATAGCAAGTACTAAATAGAATTAAAGTAAATAATAATGAGCGTAATTCCACACTCCCCCTCAAGATGGGTTGTACAGATTGTACAT
>NEWO01000213.1:332917-387923 GCA_003013225.1 Phalaenopsis aphrodite
ATGTTTACATACATAGCACTTTGGTACCTGTGAGATTTGAATAACTTTCTTCTCAATGAATACATAGATAATTCACCTATAAATAGGCGTTTACAAGAGGTAAAACGAGGAAAGAAATCTTCCTACAATTAAGTAATTCCTATAATTATAGAATAAACATAAATACCTATAATTAAGAATTACTCTTTTTATACTATGACTAAATATAGCAAGTACTAAATAGAATTAAAGTAAATAATAATGAGCGTAATTCCACAGTACCCATGCATCAAAATGTGTATTTCACTTTTAAAAAAGGTAATAGTGTTATTTTGATGTGATATTAAGGATTTGAGTGTTATGTGTGTAAATATGAAAGTTTAGGTGTGGGAAATGTGAATACATAAGAATTGTGTGCTATGCATGTAAATGCCCGTAATTTAAATTAAAAAGGAATCAGGTTGATTATGCTATATGGATCAAGCATTATGGAATGTAGAAGTCATTAATATACAAATTCAGTATAATAGGACGTAGAATATTAAAATGGTCCCATTGTAAAACTAAAGCAAGGAAAGCTATGATGAGAGACAATTATACAAGAAAGAAGAAAAGGATAGAACTTATTGAAATAAAATAATTTAAAGCAGACTTTGGTGATTGAAAATTATCCACAGAAATAAGTAAAAGATAAGGGATTAAAACAAAGGCAATGTAACAAGATATTTTGCCAAAAGGATTCTGTAAAATTAGATAACCTATATAACATTTAATCAAAAGGAATTCTGGATATATATAATATAGTTATGATAAGGCTAGAGGTTATAAATATGTGTGTGTGCTAGGGGTGATATGCGTTGGTGTGTATTAAAAAAAATATACATGTGTACTCAATCTGAAGGAATTGAGGATCTACATATAATAGTAGTGGTAAAGCTAGAGGTGATACACGTTTGTTTTGTGTGTGCTACAGGTGATTTCCAATTGTCTGTGGGTGCATAAATATTTACTATCATAAATACCAAACAAAAATTTTATTTTTCAATCATACTATAAAGCACAAAAGTTAAGAACTCTGAAAGTTACAACAACGTTGAAAGATATTAATAGCTAGAAAGAATGATAGAATCTATATCAAAATTTGATTTGATATGTCATCGAGTCACAGTAACATATTTTGTTTTCAATTTATGTCTAATACATGTCCAGGTCATGTCCAAGAGTTGAAGTATAAAAAATATTTAACAATTAGTTTTTAACATAGAACCGTGGACTGTAACTGTACCTTTTTTTTTCATGAAAAAAAAGGATGTAATTGCCTTTAGCCGTATACATGCTTTATAGATGAATGCTAGCCTATAGGGACAACCTAAGCATCTATATCTATTCCTTCGTACTTCTCAAATTTGGATATATAAAAAGTATTAGCATTCTTAGAAATCCAGCTATGATATAAAATAGATAGAAACATTGACATGTGAAAATAGATGTTAGCTTGTAACCTTTAAAATATCATCCTTTAAATAGCATTAGTGAATTTAGAGTAAAATGTATGATATGATTGAAGCCAAATTAAGGATTGAACTCAACGCAGAATGATAGTTCAGTACTTTAGCTTCCACAGATACAAACTAGGTAAAGATTATTAATGATATAACAAATTAAAAGATTTAGATTTCTAGAAATTAGATAATTATGCTAACTAAAAATAAAACTTCTCCCTAATAAAATTAGGGTTATCATCAACATTAGCAATAGAATATCTTAAAAATTCTGAGTTGACATTGTGAGACCTGTTCTCCATTAACTTTTGTTGAGTGGAGCATATGTTAATTCAATTTATGTAAGTTTTTTAATTCAGTACCATCCAGGTGCTTTCAGCCCGTCCATTTTACTTATCATATCTCAAACTGATTCTATATTCCCATATAATCGATGAACCTCTCCTGTGGAGATAACCAAACCAAATTTTGAGACACCCTCATGCTTAATAGGTGCTACTATCGTTGATCTTCTAAAATAGTTATCTTCCTGTCAATCTTCCTTAGTTTTATCTGTTATCTTACTTTTATCCATAGTTCTCGCCACTTCTACGCGAAAACTATTTTGGAACGGCTGATTCAGTCAAATTCCAAAACTTCTAGCACGCTAAACTAGCCATAACCGCTCCGCACCTGCGATTAACAAAGGAACTTGTGAATTGGTCTTTGAAGAACCACCCCGTTCCAATATCGAATCAAATAACTGGAAATAAAAAATTTTGATTAAAATAAAGAAACTAATTATAATTTCATATCCCAAAATTTAGATTCAGAATCATTTTCATAATATCTGAGGGTCAAGTGTCCCGATTTAGAATATTGTATATTAAATTAGAGAAAGATATCATTTTTGCATTATTATTATATTATTTAAATCATACTAAAATAATTTTAAATTTATTATGCCATCCAATTCAGCTTTGGTTAAACTCCAATTAAACCTTTGAATATTGAACCTCTCTTACTTCACTTACAATGTTCAGTAAAATATTCAAAGTTCTAGTTCTCTCACACATTTAATTTAGCAATCGTATTTTTAGAAAATTTAATTGTTATGTATTTCACTATCACCCAACACTTGAATCCGTACAAAATAGCCTGACTCAATGATATTTTTCTAATAATATATGCTTAAAATTTCATAAAATTCTTTATAAACAACCCTGAAACACCTGTATCATTATTGTCATCTCATCATTATTAGCTCCGTCCCAATTATTTAACCTTAACTTTATGAATTCTCATCTCCCAATTGTTCTTGTTGAGTGTTTTTTAAACTGTTGAAAATGTTTTTCACAAATTATTTGGGACTTTATGCATTTATATTGAGATCCTTTCTAATCCTTTTTGACACATCACGTTTAAGTAATCAGCTTTATCTCCACAATGTATACTCCTCTATATGGCATAACTTTATTGTAAAATCATGATACGACATTCAAACTTATCACACATATGCATCACATGACTCTCCAATACTGATGAATAAATTAATTTAATTCTGAATCCACCTGTAGAGCAAGTATTCAATTTAAATTCACTAATACTAGATCTTCATCTTTAAAAATGTTCATCTATTGTTCTAACTCCTATGTTTTGATCAAGAAGAATTTGTTATTTGGGAAATGCAACTAAAATATCTCCAAAAACAATATATAAGGATGCAGGCTTAATATTTATTTTGATAAATGTGACCTTGTTAATCCTTCTAAGAGTGATCATTGAACCATATATATTTAATAAATTCTACGCATGACACAATTGAATCCTTAACCGCTCTAAATATAAGAATTTTCTAATTATATAATGTAATCATACGAATGTAAAAAGTATATGGAATTGGCAACTAAAAAGTACATCCAAGTAATTAAAGCCCATGCATGGGTACTGAGACCCTTAAATAAATGTAAAGGTATTCATCATAAAAATTAGTTTATGATAAGTGACTTCAATGATAAGACAAATCAAAATTTTGAGAAATTATAGTTATAAAAGCCGAAGAAAGGTACGTAAGACAAACTGGACTCACATTTGGCAATGCAATAATTTTCTTGTGAAAACGTGAAACTAAAAAAATTCTAATGAAACAAAAGATATATAGAGAAAAAAACTTCTTCCCATGACAATATCATTATATTATCTGTGTAACTTTGCACGTAGGAGAAATCTTCCAATAATTGTTGCTCTTTCTATACATAGGTGGCGTGTGTGTGTGGTGTAAATGTGACATGATTCTTCAAATAATAATAATACAAATAAATAAATAAATAAATAAATAAATAAACCTTGTCTCCCCAAATAAATGTCATATCATTAAATTTCAGCCACATGAAAGTTAAATTATAATATTCAGTAAGTTTAGCGATTAAATAATCATAGCCATGCTTCTTTAACTGAACAATTAACAGCTTTGGATACCTACGAGATAAAGACTCAAACAAAACATGTTAAAAACTGAACGTGAAACTCAAAATAGCAAATGTTTTGAAACATTTAGATTAAAAATTAACACCAATCATGATATCTGGTAGCTGTTTGAGAAAAAGGAAAAGCAGGTCAAAGTAACCACACTATAAAAGATACCGGGGAGGGAGGGAGGGAGAGGGGGAGAGAGGACAAACTTTACTTGTTTTGATCAATAAAAAGATACCCTATAAGCTATTTGATGGACAAACTATACTTGTTTTGATCAATAAATAGAGTTCAGAAGGCAAGAAGTTACCCTATAAGCCAATTGATTTTGCCACAATAAACGCAGTAGAAGCTTCCATCTAACTTCTGACAATACCCAGTCTTCAAAATGCCTGCCTTCTCATGCTTGAGCGCACATTTGAGATGGCAAGACATACCACATGAATCACCACAATATGGAGGATCAGAGCTGCAAACCAACCAAAGAGAAGGATCCTTATTATCATCGTACTGATAGCAGATGCAGCAAGAACATCTTTTACAATATTGATCCGGAGGACACAGAGTGGCTCGGCATACAAGATTCTGACAGAAGTGGTTGTTAGTATTGTCTTCGTTGGCTTCAGTGGACAGATCCGAGTGCAAGTCATTTCCAGGTTGTAGTGTTTGCTCCTTTTTTCTTTTCTTTTTAGTTCCATTTTTGTTTTTCAACGAGATAAGTGAAATGGAATTTTTATCATCACTGACCGTGCCATTCTTTTGGGAAACCAGCCTAAGGAGATGCTCTATCATTTTAGGTTTTGTCACACCAGTATATTTCCTCTCCTTTCCCATCTCTGCACATATGAGCTGAAGAAGCTCTCGACGTGTCCATGACTGAAGAATTTCAGGAGCATTGTCTGCCCATCGTGATATTTCATGTACTAGCTCCCTTTTCTCCTCCAAACTGAGCTCACTGCATTTTGCAGGATCTATCACAAAACCTATAATATGGCAAAAGCGTCATTTTAGGGATGAGTTCAAGCTCTTGGAGATTTTAAAACAAATAAAATGAATATCATAAGAATTATCATGAATTTCAGAAGGAAGAGGGTTATTCAACATTTTTGTGTGTGTGTGTTCTATAAACAGTACAAAATACTGAAACTGAATGTAATTTGAGCATTTTCAGAAAAAAAGATGTTGAGTTGAACCGCAATGTATTGAACACTACTAGTATATTCAACTCTAATTGATATCAGAGTTAACCCAAATCATAATAAGAAAAATAAATATTATTAATGATGGCAAATAGATGATTACAATCAAACACACTTGAAAGGGAAAATAACAACACAACACAAATTCACACTAAGATTTGATCCATGAGTGGTGGAGGTCAACTAAGTGGTTGGCGAGCAGAGATAGGTGGCTGAAATGGGTTGAGTGGTTGGGACAACAAAGGATCAGCAATAAGGAGGAGGGGCGGACAACACCGGATTGGCTAGAATTTTAATTAAGAGTTTAAATCCTTAAATTTTAAATTTGTCCTTTCAGTTAATCTAATAATAAATAATTAATTTAAATTAAATACTTTTGGAAATAGAACCTAACCCTTCTTTTACAATCTACTACTTTTCTAGATCCAATTCTAAAACTTGTTCACCTTTGAATTCCTAACATTAATTAACAAGAACCCATAATTAATACATAAATATTTATTAAATTCAGAAATTAAAATAATTAAAACCTACTCTTACCTTATTAGTGGCTCGATCAATTTTCTATTCACTGACTTCAACATCCTCTTGAAGAAACCACACACACACGAGTCAACTCTTCTTCCTTCTTCCTTAGAGTTTAGCTCAACTCCAACCCATTACGGTGAGGTCACAATCCTTCCACTAGGGCTTATGTCTCCTCTTTTCTCCTTCTACCACTTTGCTCGGTTAGGGCATGCATAACTCCTCTTTTTTGCGACAACATCCTTCCTTCCACGCATGAGAAATAAATCACCTCCACTGCAACAGGGGCGCCATCTCCTTGCCCTAGACAACACAAGTGTCGAATTGATGGTAAGTAATGTCGACAGTCTTCCCACACTCAAATGTGACGTTGACATCAAGGTCCGAGATGGATGCCAACCTCCTCCTACTTCTTCCTTATCTCTCATTGTTTCATCTTGTTGAAATCTATTAAAAGAAACTAGCAAGAAGATTGATCGAACCGACCCAACACATCGAAATTTCTCTTCATTTTATTTTATTTTTCTAATTAATATAACCTCTCATCCTTATAAAATTTCATCACACAAGCAAAAATGAACAATCCACAAATCTTTAAGAAAGTTTGATTCTCGTTAAGAGCATATAAGATAAATCCAACATTTGAAGTAACATAATTCAACTGAAAAAAATACTCCAAACAACTAAAAGAATATATATATAACTAAAATGACACCCAATTTCTGAAATCAAAGTACATAAAGATATTAAACACCAGATAACTACATGACATCCAAATGACAAATTACTCCATCATAATCTACTAGCATCCATATCAATAGCAATAGGTTCTTCATGTTCCTGCTGAGTTAGGAAATAAAGTCGTAGTCGAAGATTTTGCATCGTTTGCTCCTTATGAGTCACTATAACAACTTCTCTGTTGGCCCATTCTAAAAATAGATCTCTCCTAAAAATTTCTTTGAGTTGAATCTATTCCTAAAGTTAAAAATTGATGTACATTTTTTAGCAAAATTAGGGCAATTTTTCATCTCATGTCCAGGTTGTCTACATAAATAACATACATTAAAACCAAAAACAATCACCATGGTATTGCTTCTCACACTTAACCCTAGCTTCAATATTATTACTGCTGACATGAATCAATTTTATGTAATTTTACTTGCTTTCTACCCTATTATTTTTACTTAATTATAATGGATTTACACTTGTGAAAGGTTTCTATTAATGTTGTGTAGGTTATAGATGTTGAATACGCGTATTTCGAGACAAAAAAAACCAACAAAAAAGTGGCCTCAAGCAGAGTGGCCACTCCTAGAAGTGCTGCGACCACGCCACCATATCGTCACAAGCAACGTGAACACGACACAAACGGTCGTGGCCACGTCATAACTTCAGAGGTCTGGCGTGACCACGCCGCCTGATCCAATAGGCCAACATTACTATGCTGCATTTCGACGTGACCACTCTAATGGAGCGGGAATCTGTTTTGGCAAGAATTTTTCTTACCAAATTCATGGATCAAGCTATAAAAACATACCTTTAGGCCATATTTTGGAGGAGAGATTTGGAAATGGCTAGAGAGCAGAAAGAGGGGGATTTTGGAGAGTTTCTTAGGTTTCTCTTCCTCTCGTTGTATTGAATTCCTAAGGGCTTTTCCTATCATTTGATTTCTTAACACTATCCTCGTGCAATCGGTACGCGGTACTCTTTAACCGTTTTATTACTTGACATATATACTTGCGTGATTCGACCAATTTGTTTCACCGCAACTTTTTGTCTCATGAGCTGCAAATCTGGCTAATAACTCCATCAGCGCATGACTTTATCTTCTTTCAGTTGGACTTTCCAAAATTAAATGTTGGTGTCATTTCTTCAAAACTCTTCCTGTTGTGCAAATAACATACTTAGAACCAAATAAGTATTCACCATGGTGTTGTTTCCCACACTTAACACAAGATTCAATATTATTGAAGCCAATCCGACTAATAACTCTATCAGTGTATGACTTAATCTTCTTCACATTAGACTCTCCAGAATGAACTGTTAGTGTCACTTCTTCCAAACTCTTCCTCTAGTGTAAGTCCCTACGCTTTTGAGCCTACTGAAAATCAATTTCCACCCACATAGCCCTCTATAGTAACGATGAAAGTCTTCAATCCCAAGTGGCCCTACTGACTACCTAATTGAATCCTTCAATTCATAATGGAACTTGTGGAATTTCTTCGCGGCATTTGGAAGGATTTGTGGTGCATACCTCGCGAGTATATTATACTCTAAATCATATTGCTTAATCGATCAATCTCTCTGCAACAACTCAGCTGCCTTGCTTTTATCTCATAGTTAACAGTAGTACAAATCAATCTCTAAAGATTGCTACAAACTCTTCCCACCTCACCAAGTGGTCGGTTCTACCTCCAAACTTCTCCTAGAACTGTCCTTGCCACAATCTCTCAACTTTTCCCTAAAAGATAAAATTGCTAAGTGTCACCCTACTCTCTCGTGAACAAGACAACCCATCTATAATCTTTTTCACTCATCAGTCAATTCTCAGCTTACACTAGAATTCCTCCTCCAAAAAAGAGAAGTGACCTCATATAGTGTAATAACTTCAAATATTATATCACTAATAATTTAATATTCACATATTAATTGGAAATAGTGGCTTAAAGAAACAATTTCATTAATAATTAAATATATACCTTTCAAATTATTGAACTTGTCTTTTGTACATATTGGTTCCTCTTATATTCATCTTATTCAAAAGCTAAAAATATAAAAAAAGTATTAAAACAACATAACAAGTTATGTAAATATAACTTTGTGCAGTAATCAAACTCTAAACTACAGTAACACAAGAAAAAGAAGATAATATTTATATTGGTTTTTTATATTTCATTATGGAAGATCCGATATTAATCTAATGTATATGTCCATGACATTTGTTCAATGGGAATAAATTAAGCTTTGTTATGCATTAACTTTAATTGTATTTTTCAAAGTTTAATCATTAATTTTACTTTAACTTCATGCTATTAACATTCATATGTCTTAGAAACACCATCAAAACATGATCTAACACACCCTCGATCGATATTATTCTATCAACAAGACAGTTTGTGATCTAATTTACATGGTAATTGAAGGTGGAAAGATACTAACTCACCCCTAGTCAATATTCTCCAACCAAGCACAGTGATTAACAGTCTAAATATCACAATAATTTGAGGTGATAAGATAACATCTACATACGTGAGTACATCGGCGTCCTCTGTCTATATCATAGTGGTGAATGTAACTACCTAATCTGACAGCTTAACATCAACAAAGTCAGGAACTACGCTCGAACAATATTATAAATTTTCTACTTTACACAAATTTTCATAACTTCCAATTTATAAAGTAGGCACTAAGAAACTGCAAAATATATTATAAAAAATGAAATTAATCAAAATAAATAACATTTTTAATAAGGAAAACATCTCAAACCAACACAATAGTATCACTACTCAGAAATAAACAATATAATAACTATAACTACAACACAACATAATACATATCAACAGTAGTCCTCATTTAAATCCTCTCTCCTGTAAGTCATAACAATCTAACGTTTTCTTGAAAGTAACCATTAATTTTCAAAAATAAATTACACCTTTTTTGAACAATTACAATCTTTTAATGCACTAAATATGTATATATTATGCATGAATGTCCCAAAACAATGTAATTTATTGATAAATCAAACTGTGAGCTTTCATTTTTTATTTAACCCTTCCCATTTTAATTCATGTATTTATCTATGTTAACCTCTTTAATAAATCATATCAGGATTATTGTCATACCTGAAAGAATCTTCAAAATTATACTTCAAAATGATACCCATAAATAATCTCAAAATTTTGCACCCAAAGTTACACCTTTCTCATTTTCATTTCTTTTTTCGTGCTTGGGTACATCGCATCCCCTAGCAGTATCACATTTGGGGCTAATCTTATATGACTTAAGCTTCTACATTTCATTTCTCTTAATTATCATTTTTTTATACTCATTAAACAATCATTTTTTTATCACTTCATTTTATTCATTTAAGTGATTCTTTTAACTTACAACATGCCTATAATTATAAAAGCAGATATCTGAAATAACAATGCACTGCCTCTATATAATAAAACATCCTAACACATATAAGAAAGTAATTACTAAGTAGTGTAAATTATTCTTAAAACTAATGGTTATTTTTAGAAAAATATGGGCGAGAGAGATTCTGCGGGAGGAAGACTACTGCTGATAGGTATTATTGTGTGTTGCGGTTGTAGTTAATGTACTATTTACTTCTAAGCAGTCATACTATTGTGTTGGATTAAGATGTTTTATTTGTAAACTATTTTGTTAATTTTGGATAATTTCATTTCTATGTAATGTATTTTGTGATTCTTTAGTGACTCTTTTGAAAATTAGAAGTTCTGAAAATTTGTGAAAAGTAGAAGAAATGATAATAGCATCTATCTGTAGTTCCTGACTTATTAATGCTAATTTATTAGGTAAGACCATAGCAAAAGTAGTATCAGAGGCATTAGATATGAATACTAATAAAAAAGAGTTACAATGTTGATTAAATTAATTAATAGACAATATAGATAAAAGTTTAATTGTATCTAATTATATTTTTTGTTATGTTATTTCAGAAAAATGAATAATATAGAGAAGTTAGTAGAATAACAATGGAGCAGATACACTTTTGAATATCTTAGTGAGCACAAATGTTTATTATTGAGATTATGACTGCAGTAACTTAAAAGATTAAGAACTCTCATACTCATATAAAATCTAATGGGGAGGCCAAATGGACAAATATTTAAAGTAGTTTCATGATATGAGGCCGCCTCTATCTTCTGGAGGAAGTCCAATAAATTTTGAAACTGGTTATTGAGAGATGGAGAAGGTTATTGATGGGTTATCTGTCTACCACAGAGGAGGGTTACACTTTACACTTTTGCCTTTGAAGGAGAATCTAAGATGATGGCAAGGATAGTTGCAAAAGAAGTTTGGTGGTATAACTAGCCACTTGATACAGTGGGATGAGTTCGTAAACACATTAGAGACTGATTTATATTATTATCAACCAGGATACAGATGCACGACAATTTTATTAAACTGCTGCAAGATGATTGTTTCTTCATGCAATATGAGACAGAGCTCACTATACATTCAAGGTATGCACCCAATTAGTTCCAAATACTAAGGAGTGTCATAAGTTTTTCTTTGGGCTGAAAGATATGATTAAAAAACCACTGATTCCTCTTGGAATAGATGATTACTCTGTTTTGGTAGAGAGGCCCAAAAGAATTGAGATGGATTTACAAGCTACCCAGATGAGGGACTTTCAAAAAGAGTAATTCAGATGAACCCAAGTTTCCTCAAAGCTTTCAGAGCATACAGTCTGTTTAGTCAGGAAATTTAAGTGGCAACAATGTTAAATCCATCAATGATGCCAACCAGACTGAAGCTAGGACCTGTGATAAATATCAAAGATCTCATAAATGTGAGTGTCATTTTGGAACCAACACGTATTTTTAGTACCACCTACCAAGACATATGACGATGGATTGCCCTAGCTTGGGAAAAAAGGCTCCAATATATTCTAAGGGCAGTGTTGCACCACCTCGGAGTAGCTTGGTAGGCAGAGTGCAACTGAGTCTTCAAAATCAGTGTCAAATTTAGGGCCAGACCCAAAAGAATGTTTAGCCTAAGTTTTAAGCAACTTTACAACCAGAAGCTAAGGACTCCCTTGAAGTTATCACAGGTATATTTTGTAATTGAGAAATTTTTATCAAGTGCATTTTTAATTATAATAAGATTCATTTCATGTCGTTCTAACATCCTAAAAAAATTTAAATGCATTAAAAAGTCAACCCAAATATTCAAGATAATGGTTTTAATGATAGATATTACATATCTTCACAATAAATTAACAAGAGTGTTGTTTGATTCAATAGCATCACATTCTTCTGTAACAGAAGAATTGGTTGAAATGACGCAATTGAATATTACCTTAATGATTATGATATTATCTATTAGAATGTCAAACGACACTTATATGGAAGTTAATTATGTATGTGAGGTGAAGCTAATAATTGGTAGAAATGATTTTGATACACAATTGGATTATGTTACCTTTGATGGAATTTGAGGTAAGTTTAGGAATTGATTAGTTGTCTAAAAACCCTGTCAAAATTGACTACAATATAAAATTGTTAAAATAAATGTATATAGGGAGGTAGAAGTCAAATTTTGTGGTAAAAAGGGTTGGCATCAATGATAATTACCTGTTTGAAAGTTTTCAAATTATTGAAACGTGAAAACCAAGATTTTTTTGCCCATGTAACAGATAACTTTAAGTAAAATCTTTGGGTAATATTTAAGTGGTACGGATTCAAAAGGTTTTCTTGATGATTTACTAGGATTCCCTATTGTGAAAGAGATCGATTTCACTATTGAGCAGCCACACCGTCTCGTTTCCCGAGGTCGAATCGATGGTGAGTAATGTTGACAGTCTTCCATCAGTCAAATGTGTTGTCGAAAGCAAGGTCTGAGATAAACACAACCTTGTTCTTTAACTTCTTCATTCTTGCTCTATGTTATGTTTCTTTGAAATAAAAAAACTAATGAGATATTTGATTGAACCGACCCTACCCATTCAAATTTCCTTTCATTTTTTTATTTTATTTTTCTAGTGATTATAATAACCTTTAAATAAGTACATATAATCATATATATGATAACTGATATTAATTCAACATATTAATCATAACCTTTTTTATTTGAGTACGTAAGTCAAACTTTTATTCTTATATATAATATATCATTAACTAATGCTCATCAGTTAGTGCAAATGATTGCAACATAAAAAAATTATATTGAACATTTCTTTAATTTATCCTTATTATTGAACTTAATTTAAATTATGTGTGTACTAATTCTATCTCTTTAATTAACAATATTTTACCATAAATAAGTTTTAACTAATTTATATTTATTAATTTCATTAATCATCATTGCTCACAATCTCACAAAATTTTGCACAAGTTTAGCATTTTGTTAGTAATTTGTATTTGTTACATTGTTCTTTTTTTCTCTAATGTTTTATGTTTAATTTACTAAATCATTATATCTTTTAATTTTAATTAAATGCTTTTATTTAATAATCTTAACCAACATTTTTTTCAACTTTAAATAATTTTTAAATTTAATATGACATGAATTTTAGAATATTTGGTACTTCTTTCATAATTTAAAATAAAATGTTTCCTGAAAATCATACATAAAATTTCATCTACAAAAAATAAACATAAACCTAAAATTTCTTTAAATACGATTTAGTTCTCAATTTATTATATTTTAGTAAAAAGAAAAAGATTGAATTTTTAAGTTTAATTTAACTCAATCTCCAAAGAACGAAGCCCAATTTGTAGCCACCATCTATCTTTCTTGCTCACACACAGTTCAGCTATTGCCCTCTCAAAAACTTGTTCGATTTGTGTTGCGCAAATAATATTGCACACCCAATAATGTTGGTTGCACATTGTAAACGTGACTTAAAATTTATATATTGTTTTCTACTATAGAAAATTTACAATTAAATAAATATAAAGTCAAAAAAGTTTACGACAAATTTACCTACATCAAATTTAATAATTTGCTTTAGTTTTAAGTAACAGCAATTTATAATGAATCGACCGCAGCAAAATAATCTCAAAAAACCTATAGACATAAAAAACTAACATAACCCTTTCATTTTTTTTTTCTTTCTTCCTTAAACGTCTCTCATACCCTTCCGGCTTTCTTGCACCTGCTCCTCGTATTCAAGGCTTAGGCTATCAAACTGCTAGTGCGTCAAACCCAAAATGAAGTTCACATGCGACGATTTCTCACAAAGCAACTCTCAATTTCATATGCTGCATCCATCCTAGTTGTCATTCTCCCTCACAAGCTTAATAGTTTCTTGTGCGTTATCGTAGCTCAAAATCATGCTCATCATTACCCAAGGTTTCAATCTAGTTCACAAACAGTGAAACTGGCCTGCTTTCTTTGTCTAATTGAGCATTGCTTGTTGTCGATTAACTTGCTAGCATCACTCGCGTGATATTGCTCTTTTGCGCAATCAATGCAAATCATTCAACTCCCTCTCCTTTGTTTCCTCTCCTATATAAGCTCGCCTGATCTCCTTCTATTTCACATTCAAGATCTCCCTTCATCTTTGGCCACTTGTGCAACCGCGGAATCACCAGCATCGATTCAATGAAAACAACATTAACCTTTATCGGTTATTATTTTTCAAACAAGGCATTACAATCTTCCCCACATACAAAAAGTTCATCCTCAAAATTTACTTGGATGATTATGCCTAGTAATTTCAAGACACTGAGTCGGGTTGTGACATAATTCCACAACATTGTATGTTTAAAGTGTGGCTCGGAGACACCGTTGATAATGCCCGCCACAAGACCACCAACAACCATTTGGGTTCAAGCAGGCCGACTAAGAAAGCCTAATACCATCATCTTTCATTAGTATTTTGATAATAAAAGAGTATGATATCCACATTTTATCATAAACAACTATAATGAATATTCTAAATAAGGATGGAGACGCCTATTGCATTTTTCATTCAAATGAAAGAAGGTAGAGTAGGAAAGTCCCCATGATTTTCCCTAGTGGCTTTTACATAAAAAAAAAATCATATCCTTATTATCAGATTTATTTTTACTGTTCATGGGTGCAAATTAAAAAAAATAAAAAGAAAAAGGCAAAGATAATCTCGACTTCCTGCACACAGTTAATTCTCAAACAATAACTAATCCAACAATTAAAAAAAAATTGTTGACTAGGAGCCAAAGAGAAAACAAACTCATGAATAAAACTATAAAATGAGGAAGAATATAGCAATATCTTATAGGCTTTCTATCTAAAACAGCAATCCTGGTTATAGACCACAATTGATGATACAAACAACCACATATATGGACATGTTCACGGCATACATAATGCTATGGTTTCTAACTATCAAATAAACCTTTCAATGGGTAAATTGTGCCACCAAAAATGAAATTTTTAGTATACTATACAGTTGGGTTTGGAGAACGAAGTGCAGCTAACAATGATTAGCAAATCTAAAACAAAATCTTACATCCATATGTGAGTCCATGTATAATTGTTTGCACAACTCTTAACAAAAACTATAATAGCATCATCAATTCACCTCATGAATAATTGGTAACATAATGAGAATTGAGAATCCCATTAACACACATCAAGAAAAACTTCGGAAGTAAAAATGAAATCCTTGTTGAACAACCACAAATTTTAGTATAAATATAAAGGAAATCCGTCATAAATCATACAAAAATGCTTAAATGAACAGACTCTAGTCAATCACTAAGTTATTCAAAATCATTAATTTATTTTCTTACTGAGCTCGATATTACTTCTAATATTTTAAAACTAACAATTATATTAATTATCATCCATCTTCTTAATTGTTTAAAGCGGTAATAATAAAATATTTATGGCAAAATAAAATTAAACTTTCAATCTATCTAGCTATGCGGTCAATTTTTTCATCATACTTATTGTACTCTTAATATTAAAAACTTTTTGAGTATATAGAACATAAGAAAATTTATAAAAAATAAAATAAAATAAATTTCAAAATAAATCTAAATTATCATTGAATGAGCGCCTTATCAAGCTCTTATTAAGCTACTTGTTAAAACCAAGCAAGCATATTCAAAAACATCAACAAAGAAGTGCAACAATTTTCAAACTTAATCATTTATATATAAGGCTTTAAAATTTTACTCAAGCTTATTAAATTAGCTAAAAAACGTGAACATAAATAAGACTTACATGAGCAAGCATTGGATCATTAATCGAGTATACAAATTTGCTTAAAACCTTAAAGTTTCATAGCATGGCCTAGTTTTACATTAAAAATTGAACTAGTGATTGCAATTACAAATATGAATTTATTTGTGCATTTTAAAGTAGTACCTTAAAACCATTAAGCCTGTAGAGTATCCCTAAATTAGTTGGTCACAAATTAATGTGCATATGCTTGTATACAACTTATTGGCTTATTATATAATGTACATGGAACCTATAGAGTTCATGGATCATGTTCGTCTGCCTACACCTATTCAAAAAATTTCAAAGTTTGGTCCGTCCATCTCATCAACCCATTCCATTTTTTATGTGTACCATAGAGATCTTTATTCAAATATTCAAAATCGATCTAAATGTTCTTTTTTATAATTATTTTTATTTAGAAAAGTAATTTTATGTCCATAAAAAATAGTGCATCATCTCCTTTATTTTTACCTAACTTATACTCTAAAATCCTTTAAGAATTGAATCAATAAAATCTTCCACATATTTCTACATCATATAAGAGAACTTCGCTTAACTCTTCCCCAAAATTTTCCTATTATTTTATATTGTCTGTTTCTAGTTTCACCCCTCCCTTCTCATGGTTAACAATAGAGGTAGCACTTACTCTTCAATCATAATCAATGGCAAGGCCTTACCGAGATTTGTATCCTTCCTATCATTAGTCACAAGTTTAACATGGAAAAGTTCATCAAATAATACCGAGTGATACATGGAAAAGGAAAGAAAGATTATCTCACAGAAACAGCTCATATACCAAATGAAAAAGATACCAAATTCTAGGCACGAAAGGGGAAAAATAATTTGGTAAAATAATCGCTAACAAATTCTATACCAAATATAATTGAAGAAATTTTCTCAAACTACAAAACTTGGGATGCAACAAAAGAGGCCTTCAATGTGGCAATACCTCGACCGTATTCAAGATCAAGACCATTCTTCATGACATGTGACAGAGCTACTGCCAAAACAACTTTTAACTCGTTATTTAAAAAACTTGATATCTTTGATGAAGTATGATGGAGCCATAAAACTAGCCAGCAACAGAAGAAGATAGTTAAATTTTTTTTTTTGGAGAATCTTAAGCAGGAAGCCTCTTTCAACATCCATAAAACCTTCTCAAAGCTTCGATGAGAGAAAATCATAACAAAGGCGATGTTAGGATTACTAGTCAATAATTCTTACGACTATCAACTTTGCCTTTATAACCCTTAGAACTCAATTTAGCTATGAGGGAGATAACACAAAAACACAAACAAATTTTGATTCGATCATTGTCACAAAAAAAAAAAGAAAAAATAAAGGCCGAAAAATTCACAGTAAAACTCCACAATATAAATCAAGGATAACACAAATTTGTGAAGTTCAAGGCAATGTTTTTACCACTGAGGCTACACCATCATCTGCTCCAAATTGTTTTCAAAAATAGCAAATTGAATTCTTTCAAAATTTTTTTCAAAAACTGCAAACGCTAAAGCAAACCCACCCTTTAAACTACTAAAGTATTAGCTAAAATGCAACACCAGCTCATTCTATGCCAAAAAATGATGGTTATTTATTCTATCAAGAGATGCTTTGGAATAACGTATGTGTTTTAGAGTTGCATGATATTAACGTGAATATAAATTTTGCATTTGGAGAGCCTCAGGCACAACAAAGCAATGACTTTATAGATCAAATCCAAAAGCTTCCAGTAAAAAAGGTGAAGTCTCTCCTACCTGAGAAGATGATATTGGATGTAAATAGTGTCGCAGGAGCGGGACTTACACAAATCAGCTTTTGATATCCCATTGTTTTAGAGCTCTAGCAATTGCGTGTGATTGAACAGGACTGCCCTGTTTCCTACTCCAACCCTTTTTTTGTTTGGTTTATTTCCAAATTCTTTAATTCATATTCCTTTATTTCCTATTTTTTTATTTTCAATTAAGTTATTTTCTATTGTGGGACTTTTATATATGATTTACTAGGATTTTGGATTTTCATTTTGGTTGATTTTTGGAAGCTAAGAGACTTTTTCTCTGATTTATGCTCTTCACAGTACAAATAGTGTATCTGTAGCTTGCTTGGGAATCTGTAGTGAATTTTCCTTCACGTTTGTACATTGCCAATTCGACTTGGACTGTTGTTTTTCCCACCTGCTATCCTTCAATAAATTTTGCTTTGTACATCCTCTCCAAAGCCACCAACTCCTATTGTCACTTCCTTGACATTTCGTAACTACCCACCCCCTAGCTTGCTTGGGAATCTGTAGCGAATTTTCCTTCACGTTTGTACATTGCCAATTCGACTTGGATTGTTGTTTTCCCACCTGCTATCCTTCAACAAATTTTGCTTTGTACATCCTCTCCAAAGCCACCAACTCCTATTGTCACTTCCTTGACATTTCGTAACTACCCCCCTCCCTAGCTTGCTCGGGAATCTGTAGTGAATTCTCCTTCACGTTAGTACATTGCCAATTCAACTTGGACTGTTGTTTTCCCACCTGCTATCCTTCAACATATTTTGCTTTGTACATCCCCCCCAACGCGCACGCACGCGCGCGCGCACACACACACACACACACACACACAAAACATGCATTCTCAATACCTTCTAGGAGCTCTAGAACAGTATCATAAAGTTAACACCATTTTAAAATTTTCAATAAGATCAATGGTGCAAATTCTATTTCGAGATAAAATACAAGTGCTCTAGACTAAAATAAAGAAGTGGTTTGTATCATTCTACCTTTGGTATTGCCAATGCTACAACAAAATGCTCCAACAACAAACCTTTACCCCACTAAGTGGGGTCGGCTACATGAATCTCTTTCTCCAATGCGCCCTATTGAGTGTCATATTTTCTTTTAATTCTAATAAATTAAGATCATTTTTTATACAATATGCCCAAGTTTTTCTTGGACTACCACTATCCTTCTCAACATAAATTGAATCATTTTCTTCAATGCATCCTATTGGGTGTCATATTTTTATTTAATTTTAATAAATTAAAGTCGTTTTTTATACAATATGCCCAAGTCTTTCTAGATCTACCTCTGTCTTTATTAACGTAAGTCGAATCTAAAACATCTACTCTCCAATCAGATCATCAGATGGTCGACGTTTAATGTGACCAAACCATCTCTAAAACACATACGTTATGATATGTTTAATGTGAATCTAAAACATCTCCACTTAAAATTCCATAATTTTTATATACCATTGGAATCCATACACAATGCCACGAATAAGAAAATGATTGCTTACACCAAGAGGATAAAAACAAAAAAAGGGATAGAGATCAAAGAGCTTATAGAACTAAACCATGATTCTGAACAAAATTTAGGTGGTGTTTGGCTGCAAGTAGGATCTAAGTTAAATAGGATTCAATAAAGATTAAAGTATTGTTGAATCCGAAATAATATTTGATTCAATAAAGACTAAAGCCATTTAACGTGTTTAGCTTAAATCTCTTTGAAGAGCTTCCTTCATATGCTAAATTTGTTAATTCCAACTAATAATTGGATTTAATAAATCCGGATTTACGCGACAGAATTAATGGAAGGAGAGAAAAGTGAATTTAACATGTCATCAGATTTATTTAACCCATTTTTTGCGTTTGGCATGATTTACGTTAATTTAGCACGTAAATCCGGTTAAATGTATCGCACCAAATACCACCCTAGAGATTGCTCATCCGCACATCGATAACAAAACTAATGAACTATCTTTATGTGATCATGATCAACCCATGAATCACATAAATGGGTACAACATCAATACAAGTGCAATGACATAACATAATTGTTGTTGAGACTTGTATCTAGTTTTGGGTCCTATTATAAATATGAAATATAGAAGAAGTCTAAGGATTTATTTGTAAAATATTGTAAGGCTTTATTTAAGCCCAACTCATTAATAATAGAAGATAGTTGCCGGAGCAATTTGCCTATTTGGTATCAAAGTTGAATCCTAGCCATTTTTTTTTGTTCCGCTTCGTCCTGGTGAAGTAGCCATTAGGATCCAAAATCCCATTTTTTCTCTTCCTTTCATTTCTTCCTTGCAAAGCAACCGCGATTAGAGCAAACTAGGACACCAATGACAGGATAATGGCAATCAGGTCGGGATCGACGTACAAAGACCTGTAACTCCCAATCTTTTCCTACCATCCTATTTGTCCCTACAAAGCGACCACAATTAGAGTGAATTGGGATGCCAGCGGTGAGATAGTGACACACAACAGTCAGACACGAAAAATCAAATTTGCGTGTGATGTGTGATCTAGAATTTGATCATTACGTTTGTGGATGTTAGGGGACGGAGATAGTGCGGGAGATAAAGTATTAGAGCTTCTAAGAAAGATAGATCATGAAGTTCTGAACGACTTGGTAGGGTTCATACAAGGAGCTAGAGGCTTGACAAAAGCCATTACCTCAAAATGTGCTCCAACGTAGATGAAATTAGATCTCCCTCCTAATGATCTAAAAATTGATGTACTAGCCATGTATTTGAGTTGGTCACGTCATATCGAAACTGCTCTAGTAGGAAAGAGACTAGAAAGATATATGAAGGGAGTCGAGCCAAAGAGTAATAGTGCTGAGGGGGATTAGTGGAGGATCACACTCCTTGCTTTACACTTGGCTACTCAATTCAATGGTTCCATCGATTGTTGCATTTGTGGATGGCATTCAAAAGGTGAGTGACATCTGGGTGAAGCTGAAAATCGTTTACAAAGCTTACTTGGTGCTCTTATATCGGTTTTAAGAATAAAAGTTCTTGTGCTTTTTAATTGATACATTTTGATGATTAAGGACCTTATTCTACAAGTTCAATGAATAGTTATCGATATTTTGTGATTTCTATTGACTAATTTTTCCTCTTGTTACTTGGGTGTATCTATGAAAATAAAAGTAATGTGTTTGTTTTCTTTAAAGGTTTCAACAAGGAAGCCCTGACTTAATATGGTACAGTGGTGAATGTATTGAGCTATGATAATAGGACATAATATATCAATAAAGCATTTGTAAAATACTTGTCAGCCCAAAAGATACAATATCAAACCACATATCCATACACACCGACACAAAACAAAATAATAGAGAAGAAGAATAAATATCTTCTAAAAGTAGTCCAAAACACAATAATCACAATGAGTGTCTCAAAGTACTTGTGGGGGGAAGCAGTTTTGAGAGCTGTTTAATATATCAACAGAATGTCCTCAAAAGTGTTGGATTGGAAGTCTCATTGTCAGATGTTAGAAGGAGATAATAGCGAGATCTTCCCACTGAAAGTATTTTCATGTGCACATTTTGTGAAGAACAGCATACCAACAGTACGGAAGCTAGAACCCAAAGCTCTGAGGTGTAATTTCTTACGTTATTCTGCTACCCATAAGGGGTATGTTTGTTGGAGCTCGATATAGAAGAGATTGTTTGTGAGCATGGATGTGCCCTTCAAAAAATTTGAACTGCACCACACCTCCTTTGGTGACTCGTCGGATACTTAAGGTATGAGGTAAGAGGAAGTGAGTAGTAATGGTGAGAGATTAGCACATGTGAGAGCGATCCTTATCATGTGATGTCGGATAAATCGGCTGAGTCATAAAATGAGAAGATTAAAACCAAAGGTTGTGAGATTCAAACTAAGAGGAGTTGAGGGTGCATAAAATGAGGAGAAAGCATAATCAGGAAATCGTGCCTGTAGTGGCACTCGTAAGTCCCTTGTCCCGATCTACCCGAGACTAGACGCCTACACCATCCATCTCAAACTCAAAATTTTGAGGTGATATGATTCATCTTCGTTTTACTTCCAATCACATTACTTTAAGGAGGATATCTTGCAGCAATGTTAAGTCATCCTCGTGGTCTTTTTTATTATTATTATTAGGGAGGGGGGGGAGTATGACAATGCTCAATTAGTTTTATGCTTTACCATATCACATATATATGGAGCATTACTTATAACTTTGGACACTGTTTTTATACCCAAGTATTGACACATAGCTAAGGAGAATCCCAAATAAAAATAGCCATGCATGAAGAGCTTGGGGCTCTCGATAAAAATTGAACATGGGAGATGGTGCCACTATTAGTGGGGAAAAGAATAGTTAAGTACAAGTGGATCTTCACCGTGAAACAAAATCCAAAAAGGTTGATAGAGTGTTACATAGCATGAGTGGTGGTGAAAGGGTATAGTCAAATGTATGACATTGACTATGAAAAAACCTTTGCACTAGTAGCAAAGATGAGTACAGTGAGAACATTGGTTTATCTAGCAACTCGAAGTGAAGAATGTGTTTCTTCATGGTTAGTAACTAGAGCAGGTGTGTATGAAGATATTACCAAGATTTGGTACTAGCCAGACAGTGGGCAAAGTGCGCAGGCTCAAGAAGTCACTTTATAGATTGAAACAGTCTCCTCAAGCATAGTTTGATAAGTTTAGAAAGTCTATGGAGGGCATGAAATATCATTAGATCAATGTCGACCATACGATGTTCTTTAAACATGGAGGTCATACCACTATGCTCGTTGTGTATGTTGATAACATGATTGCCACTCGTGATTATGAGGCATAGTTGCTTAGATAAAGGTAAGATTGAGCAAAGAATTTGAAGTGAAGAAGTGAAGAACCTTGAACTGCTTAGATACTTCCTTGGGAATAAGGTGCCCCTGGACCATAGAGGGTGGTCTTGTCTCAGTTAAAGTATGTACTAGATTTCCTAACTGAAACAGACATGTTGGGATACTGGGATGAAAGTTTGAAGCCTCTTCAATTGGTCAGAAGGACAAGTTGAATACAGATGCAAAAGAGCCAGCTGATCAGGAGAGGTACCAGAGATTGGTGGGTTGTCTGATCTGGTCACACTCGTCCCGATATCTCATTTGCAGTGAACGTGGTGAGCCGCTACATGCATGATCCAAGGAAAGGCCATATGGATGTAGGGTATCAGAATCTGAGGTACCAACCAAGGAAGGAATTGATCTTTAGGAAGAATGGGCATGTAGGCATTGAGAGCCATTGTGACTATGATTGGGCGAGTTGTGTTGATGACAGGAGATTCGCATAAAGATACTGCATGTTCGTAGAGGGCAACTTGGTCTCTTGGAAAAGAAAGAAATAGTCAGTAGTAGCGAGGTCAATAGCAGAGGTAAAGTACAATGCCATGGCTTTAGGAGTTGTCGAAATGATGTGGTTATGCTATGAATATGCTGAACCATATATAGATTTTACATCTCCCCATCTCTAAATTGCCAACCTTCGTCGGTGTCGAGTTCCCATAGGAAATGAAAGTGGCGGAGCAGTTAATGGAGGGAAACTGGAATGTTCCCCTGAAAAAAATTTGATTTGGTAATGAGCTTTGTAGCATTATTTTGCAGGTGCAGCAGCTGAATAAACTCCAAAATGATCATGCGGACATTTTTCCTGCCCACTCGGGCTGCATGATAACTGCACTTGTCTAACAAAAACACTTTGTCAATGAACCTAAAGCTTCTAATCGACTAAAAAAATAAATCCTAGAGAGCACGTTTTCTGGTGGAGAATCCTCCTAAATAACATTCCTACCAACAACTGGCTGCTTAGGAGAGGGATTGGCATTGAAGAATTATGTCCTTGGGAATGTAACGAAATTGAAGACCATACACACATTATGGCCACCTGCAAGATCCTATATAAAATTTTGAAGAACCTCCACAATTAGAGAATCATGGTGCCTGAATTTAACACTATGGAAGACATCGTCCAGAATTTGATCAAAATGCCGCTCACTCATGTGGCCCTTGGGAAAATCTACATGCGGTTTACCGAAGCTGGAGAGCGCGCAGTGCCAACAAACACAACCGTTATTTTCGTACTCTGAAGGAGAAATAGCCAACTTAAAATTAATATTTTGACAAGCAAATTGGCATGTAAGATTTGGGATAGCTTCCATATTCCTTAGTATAAAATTTGCCTAGTCAAAGGATGACATTTTGCATCTCAAGCAAAGAATGTTCTTGATATCCTTGAGAAAAATCGGATATTAAGGTGTCAACCAATGAGCGCACATTTATGAATCCATATATTATGAAGAGCAGTTAGGTTTGAATTCCTTCTACTAGTAAAAGAAGATATTGGATGCTTTAGATAAATCGATTTACTTGACACATACCAAACGTGATATTTGTTATCTCTTAGCATGGGAAGCGGATTCATAAAAAATCCCACAAAAACACATGAATATTGTTTTTCATATCCTATAATGTTGAAGTAATAAAATATTCTATTTTAGGAAAGTTCCTAATAGTAGTGCAGAAGTATTTGCTTACTAAAATTGAAAAAGTTATATACTTGTAGGAGATTAATTATTGGAATTCAGAGCTATGTGACACGTATTTTGTGAAGGAATTTGATCAGATAGAAATCAACAAAAAATTAAAGAGATCATCAAGTAGTATAATGAAAGTATTATGTGATATTAAAGCTGCCATTAGCATTACAATGAACCTAGTTCTTCATGATTTGACAAAACATATAGAGAAGACTGATGGAATATTATCCAACTTGTTTACACTTCTTAAATCTTCAGAAAATTGATATAATCATTAAGGCTAGATGTCATAAAAATTTTGAAATTCTAACTCGGTATGAAAGATAATTATTATCCAACAACCATAACTTGATGGGACATATTGGTTGATGCAAATGTCCACTAATCCTAAACTACTAAATAATCATATTTTTGACCGCCTATAGAAATCCAAAAATATTTCAAGATTGATTTATCCATCACTCCAATCCTTGATTTTGTTCATTATTCATTAAGTAGAGCAGTTTGGGTTGAATTCCTTCAACTAATAAAAGAAGATATTGGATACTTTAGACAAATTGATTTATTTGACACATACCAAATGTGATATTTGCTTCTTGGTTAGCATGGCAAGCAGATTTGTTGGTTTCTTGAAATGAGAAAGAAGAGAATACTTAAGAGAATTACTGTAGATTGAAGGGAAAATTAGAACCACACATATTTTGTGTAGCCTTACAATATTTAAACTTGGAGCTAATAACAAACTTCAAAGAAAAAAATATGAAAACAACTAAGAAAGATACAAGAAACAAGAAACAAGATAAAAAAATAGCAACTAACTCTTTAGAATAAAGAACAAACTTGACTCAATTAAACTTAGACTAAATCAGCAGTCCTAAGCATGTATTCCAACACTCCTTACTTTAGGAGCTGCAAACACCAAATTTCTGCCTTAGAAACTCAAACTTGCTGATTGGAAGTGACTTTGTAAACAAATCTGTCAACTGATCTTCATATTTGCAGTAAGTCAGAGTCACAAATTCTTCTTTTTGTACTTCTCTTAGAAAAAATAACTTGATGTTGAAATGCTTAGTTTTCCTATGAAATACAGGATTATGGGAAATGGAAATGGCAGCTTGGCTATCAACAAAAATCTCATTGCTTTCTTCTGCTCTAGATTGAGATCCATTAAAATTTTCCTTAGCATATTGTCGTCGGAGAAGGGGAGCTTAGCAGCTTTCCAGGGAGCAGTGAATTATAATATGATTTAAGAGAGCCCGTCCTCGCAACTATTTTGCCATTGTTCCCTGGTGTGAGAACTGCTTCAGCTGCCTTTCTCCATTGATCTGACTGCACCCTAAGCCTCCTTAGCTCAGCCTCAAGCTGCTCCAAAACCTTTGTTGCCTTCTTGTTATTCTTTTTAGCCTCCCCATTGACAACACCTAGTCTCATCAGTGTTTCTTGTTCTGCAGCTTTTACTCTCACAGCATCCAATAGAGCTGCAGCATAATTCTCCTGATGCTCCTTGTGTCTCTTGAGCTCCGATTTTAGCTGTTCATTCTCATCCATAATGTTTTGCAGCTTTGTCTCCTTATCCAAGAGGTTTGCTTTCAGTTCTGTGACTTCTATAGTAGCCTTTATCAGCCTCATCTTCGAATTAAATTGGCTCGCCATTGCCTTATCCATTTCATCTTTCAATTCATCATTCATTCGTGACATGGCTGGGAGTTCTGTTTCCATACTCAAAAGGCGAGCTTTCAACTCTAAAATTTCTACAGTTGCTTTCTGTAAGGTTGATTCCAGTTCTAATTCCCACAGCTCTGCATCAACTTTCACATGCTCAGCCATCTCAATTGCTGATTGAATTATCATAGTGCTTTCAATTTGTTCCTCATGCATTGGATTGAGTGAAAAACTCCTTGTCATCTTAACTTCAAACATCTTTAGGTTTGTAGCATCCTCTATCACACAGGTCTTCTCCATGAACATCACTTTGAATCCCTTCTCTATTAATTGACCAACACTGAGCAAGTTTTGATCAATATCTGGTACATAGAGAACATCGATGATCAACTTGGTTCCTGAACAGCTTTCAATGGCTACAGTGTCATTTCCTTTAACTGCAATATATTCACCATTCCCAAGCCTGACCTTCTTGGACTCGGTGCTCTTCAATTCCTTTAACTACTCCTTGTCATGTGTCATATGATTAGTGCAGCCACTATCAATGAGCCAGTTTTCACTTATTTCGTAACTCGAAAACAAGTTGCAATGAAAAGTTGGTCATCTTCTTCTTGATCTGCCACTTGTGCTTCTTCACCTTGCTGCTGATCTTTACTCATGCAAATGACAGCTTCATGTCCCATTTGATTGCACTTGCTGCACTTTGCATTTGGTCTTCTCCAACATTTGAAAGGATGATGACATTTCTTGCCACAATGTTGACATGGAGGGTAATCTTTTTTACTCCTAATCTTTTATTTTCAGTTTTGCTTCTGTTCTCAGGTGCAAAGCTTTGTCCACTTGTAGCTTGAAACTTCTTGTTTTTGGGTCACCTATTCTTTTCATCATCTTGATGCTTGACTGGTAGAGCTCCTTCGATGGCCCCTTCTTCTCTCATTACACGTCTCTGCTCTTGTGCTTATAAAGCACTTAAGAGTTTTGTCAAAGCAATCTTTGACAAATCCTTCGTGTTTTCTAAGGCAGTGATGGTAGCCTCAAATCTTTCAAGCACTGTTATAAGGATTTTCTAAACAATCCTTGAATCTTCCAGAGAAGTATCCAAAAGCTTGACATGATTTGCTATGTTGAATAGTCTGTCAAAGTATTCCTTTATGGTTTCTGTCTCCTTCATCTTTTGCAATTCAAAGTCACGAACCAAGTTTAACACCTGCATACCTCGAATTCTTTCTTCTCCTTCATACTCGGATTTGAGAAAATCTCAAATCCCCTTTGTCATTTTCAATGACATGATACGAGTGAAGATCGTGGAGGAAACTGCAGTAAACAGGCAAGCTTTTGCCTTGGACTTCTTTGTCTTCTTCTCCTTTTGTGCTTTAATTTGTGCTAAAGTGGGATTTTCAGGGAGAAGAGGAATGTCATAATCTTCTTCCACTGCTTCCCAGAGATCCAAAGCTTCCAGATATGTCTCCATGCGGACTGCCCAGATCCAGTAGTTGTCTCCGTCAAACACTGGTGGAGTAACTGAGAAAAAACTAGCTTCGATCTCCATTGTCGCTCAAACTCACGCATAGGTCCCTTAAGAAGAGAGCTCTGATACCAAATTGTTGGTTTCTTGAAATGAGAAAGAAGATAAAACTTAAGAGAATTGCTGTAGATTGAAGGGAAAATTAGAACCACACATATTTTGTGTAGTCTTACAATATTTAAACTTAGAACTAATAACAACTTCCAAGAAAAATACTTGAAAACAGCTAAGAAAGAAACAAGAAACAAGAAACAAGATCAAGAAAATATCAGCTAACTCCTAAGATTAAAGAACAAACTTGACTCAATTAAACATAGACTAAATCAGCAGTCCTAAGCATGTATTCCAACAGGATTCATAAAAACTACTTCAAAAACACATGAATGTTGTTTGTCAGATTCTACAATATCTAAGAAATAAAATATTCTATTTTAGGAAAAATTCCTAATAGAAGTGCAGAAGTATTTGCTTATTAAAATTGAGAAAGTGCTATACTTATAGGAGATTAACTATTGGAATTCAAGGCTACGTGACACATATTTTGTGATGGAATTTTATCAGATAGAATACAAAAAAATTAAAGAGACCATCAAGTAGTATAATGAAAGTATTCCGTGAAATTAAAGCTACCATTAGCATTACAATGAACCTAGTCCTTCTTGATTAGACCAAACATAAATTAAAGCTACCTTATTGTCACCTGCTCTCGCTCAAACCGAGCATCCACTCTATACTTCACCATGTAATTATGGTCATCAAGAAGATTGTGGCAGTCATACAATTCTTTTTTTTTAATAGTAGATCTTGTGCTATTTTGTATTTTTGTTAAATTGTACAAATTCATTGATGAGATCCTTTAACCAACTATATCTATTAACGCCAATTCATTGTAACCAACTATAACGGTTAATGCCATTTCATATTTGTCTGGTTGAACTGTACAATTGGATTTGTCTAGGTCCAAATGATGTAAGTGTTGGGGAAAAAATTTACTATTTTACCAAATTGAGGAGTTGTTGAACATAAACTTGGCTTATCACAAATGAAACTTCTTTAGTTGTTTAAATTAAAGTGTGGGGTTTGAACTGTTTTAAAAAGGATCTTAAGGAAATTTTCGCTTGAATTACTGTTATTTGACTCATTTATTTATACTTAATGCCTATTGTTGATTGAAATTTATTTGGCTTAAAACTTCTTTAAATGTCTACCCGAAATCTTATTCTTCACATAAAAGTACAAATTGACCACTATTTTGATATACTGCTTCACAACATTGTGGTTCACATTATCGAATGTATCTTAAATTGTCAATACTTCATTAGCTTTTTCCTCCAGCAAACAAGTCCAATTTAATCCTTATTAGCCATAGCATTTCTTCAATACTTTCATGCTCTTCAATTCTTCAATAGATTCCTATATGAACTCTTTGTTAGAGCAATTAATTTCAACTCTTACTTCAATTCCGACTAGTTCAGAAGAAGCCATCATCAATTCAAAATTGGAGTGATTTTAACCTAGAGCTATTTGAGCAGCAAAGAACTATTTTAAGGTCAAGCAACCGCCAAGATGATTCCTTTAATGTGATGGCTTGAAGGGACAAGGATCTACTTATTAATCGTTTAGGAATAGCTACCCTTTCCAGCGCTTGCTGATGTTACAGGAACTCATGGTTAGTTTTTCTTCAGGGTTAATTTAGTTTGTTTAAACCATATTTTACTTGACGTTAAATCAATGTTTATGTAAATAAGTTGTTGAGATTTCTATGAGTGTTAGTTTTTTTGGAGTTAATTGTCATTTGCACGATATCACTCCCAATTAAGAAATTTTTTTATGCTCAAATTTAAGGTAAGGTATTGAGTTCAAATGCACAAGGATTGGTTATGAAAGTACAAATACATTAAATCATGATCCAATCATTTTATCATCTTAGGTCTACTAATGAACACTATTATTGCCAGTCCCAAGCCCAGATAAGAAAAATAGATAAGAAAAATAGAGGGTTGCATTAGGTAATCATCAGTCAGCGTAAAACTTGTCGAAAAATCATGACATGAATCATTTTGATCATTGTGTAAATGTTAGGGCGTCCCCTGGAAGGGACGCGCTGTATGGTCTGAATACTGTGAAAAATGTGTAGGGGTCGTTACACCAGCGCTCGAGTGTAGTGTCAAGTAAATGTTCCCACATTACGAACGAATGCGAGTAAAAAAATTAATCCATGAAACTATTATTAGGACAGGTTCTTGGAATATAGGTACTCTCACTGGTCAATTAATGAAATTAGTTGATATTATGATTCACAAAAAGATAAATATCTTATGTGTTAAAGAAACTAAATGAGTTGGAGAAAAGGCTAGGGAGATTGATAACTTACGTTTTAAACTTTGATATTCAATTAAGAGTCACATTAGAAATGGTGCAAGTGTAATTATAGATAAGAGTTTGAAAGATAATGTTATAAAAACTAATAGAGTTGGAGATAGAATTATAGCCCTTAATATTGTTGATACTAAGATTTTTAATATTATAAATGGTGTAAGTGTAATTATAGATAAGAGTTTAAAAGATAATGTTATAAAAATTAATATAGTTGGAGATAGAATTATAGCTCTTAATATTGTTGATACTAAGATTTTTAATATTATAAGTACTTATGCTACTCAAGTTTAGATATAGGTTCTAAAGCGAATTTCTGGAATGACTTTGGAGACTTGATACAAATGATACCTCTTGAAGAAAGAATTTTTATTGGATGAGAGTAAAATTAACATGTTGGTAGAGTGGTAAAAGATTTTAAAAATATTCATGGTGGCCACAGTTTTGGAGTGATTAATGAAGAAGGTAGAACTAAAATAGATTTTATTTTAGCGTATGATTTTGTTATTGCTACTACTTTATTCAAGAAAAGAGATGGGAATATTATTACTTATAAAAATGGATCTAATAAAACACAAATTGATTATTTTCTTATGAGAAGATGAGATCATCAAGAATGTAAAGATTCTAAGGTCATTCCAAGTGAAGATTTAAGTACTCCACATCGATTATTAGTTCTAGATTTTAGGATGAGGAGTTGTAAAATAAAGAATACAAGGAATCATCATCGTAGAATTAGATAGTAGTACTTAAAAAATACAAATAAAATTATTTTTATAAGAAAAATTTTAATATTTCAAAATTTGGGATGTTCATGAGAAGTAAATTTTATGTGGAATAAAGTAACAAACACTATTAAAAAAATGACAAAAGTTGTACTTGGAGAATCAACAACAACAACAACAAAACATTAATCCCACTACGTGGGGTCGGCTACATGAATCCTTTTTCTCCATTGCATCCTATTTAGTGTCATATTTTCATTTAGTTCTAGTAAATTAGGATTATTTTAAATACAATAGTCTAAGTTTTTCTAGGTCTACCTCTGTCTTTCTGACAAATACGTCGAATCTAAAACATGTACTCTCTTAATCGGATCATCAGATGGTCGACGTTTAATGTGACCAAACCATCTAAGACGACTTTCTCTAATTTTGTTCATCACTTAACTTAATTTTATGCTTCTCTTTTAAAGGCCAACATTCAGCGCCATAGAGCACTGCAGGTCTCACCACTGTCTTATAAAATTCTCCTTTCAGTCTAAGCGGTACTTTGCTATCATTGTACTTGGAGAATCAAAAGAAAATATTTCTTTAAATAAAAATAGTTGGCGGTGGAATAATAATGTACAAGAAAAGATAAAATATATGATGTTATGTTATAAAAATTGGTTTAAAAGCAAAAGCTAAGAGAATTGGAAAAATTATCAAATGACGCATAGGAAGTCTAAGAGAACAATTTGTGATGCTAAAATTCTGGTTTTCGTCATTTTTATAATAGATTATATACTAAAAATGATGAAATATATATATATATATATATATATATATATATATTTGCCGAACAAAGAGAAATAAAAAATAAAGATTTAACTCAAATAAAGTGTATTAAAGATAAAAATTTAAAAAAACTTTTCTTAGAAAAAGATATTCAAAATTGGTGGGTAATTATTTTGATAAACATTTTAATGAAGTTTCAAAAAATACAATCGACCTTAGTGATCTTAATATTGTTAATAATAATAAAATTTTTCATTTCTACTGTCGCATTAATAAAAAAGAAGTTGATGAGGCGTTAAGGAAAAAAAGGGTGGAAAGTCTGTAGGATCTGATGATATCCCAATTGAAGCGTGGAAATATTTAGGAGATTTGGGAGTTCATTGGCTTACTAAACTCTTTAATATTATTTTAAAAACTAAAATGATGCATGAGGAATGGAGGAAGAGTATTTTGGTCTCATTTTTTAAGAATAAAAGGGATGCACAAGAGTGTGCAAATCATAGATGTGTCATATTTTAAAATTATGGGAGAGGGTAATTGAACATAGGTTAAGACATACTATAAAGATTTCTCATAATTAATTTGGATTTATGTCGGGCAGGTCCATTATGTAAGCTATACATTTATTGAGAGGTTTGATAAAGAAGTTCAGAGATGATAAGGAGGATCTACACATGATTTTTATTGATTTGGAAAAAAAACTTACGATAAGGTTTCAAGAGATCCTTTGGAGAGTTCTTGAGAAGAAATGTGTTGATATGACGTATATTCAAGTCATTAAGGATATGTATGCAAGAGCTATTACTTGTGTTCTAACAAAAGGAGGATTGACCAAATATTTTCCTATTTTTGTTGGTTTACGTCAAGAATCAGCTTTAAGTCCATATTTTTTGCTTTAGTTATAGATGGTCTAACTGGACACTTGCAGGAGGATGTACCTTGGTGTATGTTTTTTGCTGATAATATCCTTCTCGTGAATAAGATGAGAAAAAAAGCTGAGGAAAAACTTGAATTATGGAGGTCTACCATGGAGTCTAAAGGCTTTCGTTTGAGTATAACTAAAACTAAATACATGGAATGTAATTTTATTAGTAGTAGCTCAAGTGATAGAAATGTAACTATAGGTAATCAAATTATTAAAAGGTGTGAAATGGAATGTAATTTTATTAGTAGTAGCTCAAGTGATAGAAATGTAACTATAGGTAATCAAATTATTAAAAGGTGTGAACAGTTTAGATATCTCGGGTCTATTGTTCAAAGTGTTGGTGATATTGATGGGGATGTTATTAGACGAATTCAAGCTGGTTGGATGAATTAGAGGAATGCTTCGGGCCTATTATGTTATAGAAAAGTATCTCTTGGACTGAAAGGAAAATTTTATAAAATAAAGGTGAGACATGCAATCCTCTATGGCGTTGAAAGTTGGACTTTAAAATAGAAGCATAAAACTAAGTGTTGTCGAGAGGAGAATGATTGGGTGGATGAGTGGATTTGCACTCAGAGACAAAAAGCGAAATGAATATATCCATGATAGGGTTGGTGTTGCTCCTGTGAAGGAGAAAATTAGAGAGCCGTCTTAGATGGTTTGGTCACATTGAATGCTGACCATCTGATGATCCGATTAGAAGAGTAGATGTTTTAGATTCAATTTATGTTAAGAAAGACAGAGTTAGACCTAGGAAGACATGAGAATATTGTATAAAATAAGATCTTAATTTATTGGAATTAAATGAAAATATGACAATAAATAAGATGCAATGGAGAAAAATGATTCATGCAGCCGACCCCACTTAGTGGGATAAAGGTTTTGTTGTTGTTGTAGTAGGTCTACTAATGAATCTAATTTGCCAAAAATAAAAGGAACCATAAAATTCAAGGAGCTTGATTAGCAACAATGCATTGCTTCTCTTCAAGTAAACAAAAAATGTCAAGCACTCTTAGTTATGAAACTGTAATCCATATCAAGCGCTTGGCTCAAAGAAACCTTTAATATTTGAATTCAAATTTTTATATTTATTTATGTAGCACTTTGATTTTAAAATTACATCGAAAATTTCACTAATATTACTTTATTTAATATAAAATATACTTCACGCACTTACTTTACAGACAGCCAAATTGTCACTCAGTTTTCAGAATACACTGCATTCCAACTATATATGTGGCAATGTAAATTATTTATGCTTCTTCATACTTTTGTGATCATGTCATGCATGGTTGTTTACTCATTAACATTATTTCTATAATTTTAACTTAAAAAGTACTAATTTCTTTACTGTTTCGAGAATGTTTTTTTCCTCATTTAATCTCTATTCGAGAAACTAATTTCTTGTTGATTTCTACATTTTTTTTTGGAAGCTTTTTTGTCAACATGACCTATTAAAGTGCGGTAGCTGTATAGAAGTTGTCTACTTTTTTGAAAAAAATATATATTTATAATTTTTATTGCATCTTTCTAAAATGTTATTTTCTTCACTACAATTTTACAACCACTCTCACAAAATGTTACAACCATTCCAAATAGACCTTTAATTATTTTTATACAAACACATCTTAAATGTTAATTAGAGAAAAATGACTTTGTGGCTGAAAGATTAGATGTGAATAATGAAAGGCATCCAACTGGGACAATTTTTTGTAATTACACATTGACGAATGAAAATCTGAACACTTCAGTTGTCCATGCTAGTATCGCTAGGACAATTAAGGTTGTGTTTATTTGTTTTGCATTAAGGAGACAAGAAAAAGATAAAATCTCAATTAGAATATTCAACATGAAAGGTATCTCTCTAGGTTATATCATGATCTGATTTGAATTGTGTTAGTATGGTGCGAAAGAAGGTAAAAACTTTTTTCTAATTATATAATTTATTCCACATAAAGCGCTACTAGCAGACACAATTAATGTGCACATTAAAAACATGTTACTGTATTACTACATACTCCAGTGCATAGTGTGCGTATTCAGATTATTCTATTTACATTTCAACAATTCAGAGAAATTGTCAATATGTATTTAAATATTGTGGTGCATGTTGTGGGAGAGTTACGCATAAGATGATTAAGCCCCCTGCACTACACACTCCAAATAAGATACAAATAAATGATAGGTTAATGCCTTTTTTTATTGTATGAACATGATATCTTATGTAAATTTTCAACTACTATCACTAACATAACTAATCAGTAATTAAATTTATGACTAGATTGAAGTTGTTGATAGAACACGTTAATCTAAGGTTAGTTAAGCAACATGAATCTATTTTTAAAGGGTGAAAACCTTACCCAAGACAGAATATAATTGCAGCAATGAACTTCGATTTGAGATTCACATATTTAATAGTTGTTTGAGAATATAAAACACATGATATCATGTTACTTCACACTTCATTATAGGAACCGGATATTTTGCGTGTCAGAACGTATGAAGTACAAACTTATGACACATTGAATATTTCTTCTTAATAATTATGTCACTTTTATAAATGACTAACTAACACCTATCTTACAAGTAAACACTATTTAATTGATGGTAGAAACTTAAATAAAAAGAGTTTTATATCTCTTTATACAAATTACAAAGAATTAGTTAACCGTCATAATTCATCACTGCATACCATTATAAAGCGTGCCTTCGATTCTCTAAAAAATAAATTTGGAATCATAAAGTGTGACCCATAATTTTCCCTACAAACACAAATTGACATTGTCCTTGCATACTACAAATTACATAAGTTGATCATTACAGATGTTGGTGATGACTTCATTCTATCAGAAGATGAGTGGGTTAGAAGAAATGTTATTAGGCAATCTCAAAAAGTTACTAATGACTACAGGGAGTGGATGGATAAAAAAAGCCAATTAACAATCGCAATATAGAGTTGAATGAATCAAATCGATTACTAAAACAATTCTTTTAGCTATGTCTAGGTATTTTGGTGACAAAAATATTCCTTTTCTCTATTCCTTTCTCTCAACAAGTAATATAATTTTTTCAATAATAGAAATTTATTTTACATTAGTTTTTGTATGATTTTTGGAAAATAGAAACATATATTATTCCTTTTTTGGTTATGGAAGTTGTACATAATTTTTTGAGAAAGCAATACATATTATTTTTTTTTACAAAGTGTGCATAAGTTTTTGTAAATAAAAATAACTTTTTTATCGCACATTGTCTATATTTTTATGAGATCAAATTATTCGTGATTTTGAGTGATATATTTTTTTTTTATTAAAAATAATAAGTTTATATGTTAACTATATGTAATTATTTTGGCATATTGATTACATCCTTTAAGGACAAATGGAGCATCCTCCTAGTCCTATACATGCTTTGAAAATTAAAAGAAGAAACTTCTTGTGAGGCAAAAACTAGCATGAATTTTTTAGTTTCTCCGAATAATGTGTGACTATGTCGATGCTAATATGAGATATGCTCAAGTTTTTGGATAAATTGTGTACAAATGTGCTTCTCAAAATTGAAAAGAAGTTTACAATTGAGCTAACACCCGAACAATGCAAAAATCAGATTAGGTATAAAAAATTTATATGAAGTCACATGCAGGAGTTAAACCAAAATCTGAAATGTAGTTGGATAAAAATAGAAAAATGATATTAATGGGGCAAGAGGAATACACAACACATATTGAAGTAATTTTTTTGTAAGTTTCTATTTAAAATATAGCAGAGTTATATGTGACATGTAATTCATTTACTATGATGCAGGCATTCTCAAAAAATGTATATTTTTTTAAAACTTCAATTGCAAATTATATAGAACTAGAAAAGGTTTGTGTTGAAGGTGTAGGATTTGAATTTCTTTATTTTCTATTCTCACAAATAGTCTTCCCTTGTCATCCATCCAACTACCATTGTCACCTTTTCGATTTGCACTTGTCTTTTTCCTTCGTTCGACTGCACCACCTCTTACGGCTATTTACGAAGGATCAACGTCGAAGCCTGGGTACCGTTTGTCTCTCCCTTGCCTCCACTTGTCTTTTTCCTTTGTCCGACTACACCACCTCTTGCGGTTATTTAGAGAGGATCGACGTTAAACCCAGGGGTATCATTCATATCTCCCTTGCCTCCTCTTGTAGCGACTGAAACCCCTATTGGCATACGTCTCCCCTCTCTAGTTTCGCCCAAAACCACTGCTTGATTCATTCAATCCTTGCACTACAGTAGGGATTGGAAATAGCCGAGAAGACAATGACGAATCGTGGCATACATCGACCACCGAAGCTTCTACATTTCTCCTCCTCTGTTGAACTCTTAAGATACAGTCACGATTAGAGCTAAGTGAGAAAGCAACAACAGGATTGTGGGATACACAGAGACCGAAGCTCTTATCTTTCTCCTCCAACTTCACATCCACTGAAGTCCCTCTCCTCCCCACCTTCTTACTTCAACCCCAAAACTATGCCTTCCTCCTCCCAGGGCTCTAATCGAGCCTCTGTTCTTTTTTCTTGGACCGAAACCTAGGGTATCAGGTTTCTCTCTTTCAATAATGTGATAGTTGATCTTTTTTAGGTATATTTTTCTTGTTCACGTATGTTAATTGTTATTCAGTTGTTGCCTTCCATTAAAATTATAATAATAATAATTTAAAATATGTGTATTTGCATAATAATAAAAATAATAATAATATTGTGGATATATTAGGTTGCCTCTAACTCATGAAATAATTAGTTTTAATAAATATATACTTGCATAATTGTGGACATCTATAAGTCTAAATTGTATAGGACTTACTAGTTGACGCTGGTTGAACCGCTAAAATTTTAAGTTATATTGGATGTGCTAAGGTAAGTAATTGTTCTTTATTATGAAATGAACGTATCATCGCTATTTAGGAGTGTTAACCTTGTTGCTTGTATTATATTTTTAGCTAGTTATAGGTTTGCCAGTCTTATCATTTAAATTTTATTAATATAATTGTAGTGGATTTCATTTTTGTTCAAAATAACTTTCTCATGCAATTAGCCTTATTTTACTATTGCATAAACTCAGGTTCAATTACTCGCATGACATGTTTCAATAATTATTATTGTTGATATGTGAAATCTCATTATTATAGCATCACATTCATTCATATTATATAAATTTGCATTTGGTATAGTAGTTTATTCATTAAAGTCGCATATCACATTAACTGTGTCATCTGACTCATCTTTGTTTGCCATGCAATAGTTTCACGACTATGAGATTATTATTAACAAAACACATATACCTATTACACTTATAATATCCCCTCTAATAAATTTTGATGTAAATTTGAGTATGATTTTGAAGACCAAATTCTTTTAAGAGTAGTATGCAATATCCAACTTATTTTATCTTCCTCTCTTCCCAATTTGGAGATGATAATCTCAAAATAATCTTTCTTTTTCTTTCCTCTTTCTATCATTGCCGCCTTTCCGATTTGTACATGCCTTTTCCTTAATTTTCCTACACCGCCTCTTAAGTTTATTCAAGGAGGATCAATGTCGAAGCTTGGGGCATCGCTTCTCTCCCTTGCCTTCTTCTATAGCCACTGAAACCCCTGTCAATGTCCTTCCCCCCCACTATCGCTCGTGGTTTCACCTAAAACTGCAGCCACTAAAGTCCCTCTCCTCCCCAACTTCTTGCTTCAACCCCATAACCAAGCCTTCCTCCTCTCAGTGCCCTGATCGAGCCTCTCTGATCTTTTCTCCTGGACCGAAACATAGGCATCAGGTATTCTCTATTTTGATTATGTGATAGTTGTCGATTTTATCTCCTTACTCTTTTTGTTATATTATTCTCGTACATGTATTATAATTATTATTCACTTGTAGTCTTCCATTAAAATTGTAATAATAATAATAATAATTGAAAATACATGTATTATATAATAATAACATCATATCAATTAGGTTACACCCTACGCATGAAATAATTCATTTTACTAAATATATACTTACATAATTGTTGACATCTATTAGTATAAATTGTGTAGAACCTATTAGTTGATGGTGGTTAGTCACGAAAACCTTTAAGAAGTTTTATTGTCTGTACTAGGGTAAATAATTATTCTTTATTATGGGAAAAATGTACATTTTCTTGTTTGTATTAGATTCCTTGCTATTTGTAGATTTATCAACCTTATCATTTAAATTTTGTTAATATAATTACAGTATATTACATTTTTCTTCATGACTTTCTGGTGTAATTACAATTGTGTGTGTATGTGTGTGTGTGTGTGTGTGTGTGACAAAACACCTAATATTGTGACATGTAAATATTTACATAAAAGTTAACTTGTAGTCTTCCATTAAAATTGTAAAAATAATAATAATTGAAAATATATGTATTATATAATAATAACATCATAGATCAATTAGGTTACACCCAACGCATGAAATAATTCGTTTTACTAAATATATACTTACATAATTGTTGACATCTATTAGTATAAATTGTGTAGAACCTATTAGTTGATGGTGGTTAGTCACGAAAACTTTTAAGAAGTTTTATTGTCTGTACTAAGGTAAATAATTATTCTTTATTATGGGAAAAATGTACATTTTCTTGTTTGTATTAGATTCCTTGCGATTTGTAGGTTTATAAACATTATCATTTAAATTTTGTTAATATAATTACATTATATTACATTTTTCTTCATAACTTTCCAGTGTAATTACAATTGTGTGTGTGTGTGTGTTTGTTTGTCTGTTTGTGTGTGTGTATATAATGAAATTATATATTATTATGTAGTGTCAAATGATTGATGAGTGTTATGTATACAAAACACCTAATATTGTGACATGTAAATATTTACATAAAAGTACATGAGTTAAGTTACTCATACTCATGACCATCAGCATATGATACTCTTAACAAATTATGTCATATACATAGTAAATTATCCTTTTATTGTTCATACTATATGCCCCTTTTCTTTGTCTTTTATTATTTAATAAATAATAGTTATTTACTGAGTTTGATTTGTCAAACTCACCCGTTGTTATTTTTACAAATCAGATTTCATTCAAGCATTTGCAGGATCGGTCCCATAGGATCAAACTTTTCATTTCTACATTTATATCTCGTATTTTTAAATATTTTCTAAAGTTATTATTTTTTGTCCATTTGGGTTTTAAGTAGTATTTCTCTATTATCATTTCAATTTATTTCAGTCAGAATTCTTGTTGTTTGTCCAATTGCATCTATCGTACTCTTATTTATGGAATAAAATTTATATTTTCTAGTTTATTTTTGTTGATACTAACATGCAATTTTTCTTTTGTGAATACAAAATAAATGCAATTCTATTCATCACACCCTGCATTGCTGGAATGGACCGCCTTCCGGACCAAGGGTGTGACAGAAAAACATTAACTAATGAGTGGGTGAAATTTGCAAATTCTCAAACTCTTTTTGATACCCAATAAATCAACTTGGGCAATAACAAACCCTTAGCTATTACTGAGATTGGCAAAGAAGCATTCCAACCGACTGGATTAGGGTGAATCTTATAGAAGACTTTATGGGCCTAATGAATAGATTGATGTTGTCATCTTCCAAGGGATGTGCAAAATGTAAGAGAAATAAATGGCATGGTATTAATTAGTCTCCTTGTGATCATATTGGTATAATGGCTGATGCAATTCAGAGTACAACAAGGGTTTCTGAGGAAAGAATAATGTTTACTAAGGTCATGAATGAGTTATCAAGTATTCCAGAATTTTCTGACGAAGAGATAAATGCTATATACAATAATTTATCAAGAAAATCTAACATTGATCAACTCATTCCTCATGAAAGTTGTGGAATCAAAGAGTATATTACTGCAGGAGTTAAACAAATGATTGTTTTTAGGGTCGTACTGATGGATTACTCATAAAACTGTAACAACTTAAGTTGTATCGTTCTTTATAGTTATGTGACTTTTGTGGTGCTTTGGTAGAGTACTTGACCTTCATTTACTCTCCGCAGGAAGGGCAATAAAACTTTTGTTTAGCTCTTTTTCATCAAAAAAATGAAGAAATGTACTCTTTTTGTTGTGCTTTTTTAATAATTTAATGATCTGGCGTTTGGGTTTTGGATATAATTTTACACTCTCCTCAATGATCAATGTGAACCAAGCATGAGCTTGATCTAGTAATGAATATTATTTTGACAAAAAACAATGCGGCATTTCTACAAGAAATATTTTTTTGCGTTTAAAACTGTATTGATTTAGTAAAGAGGATAGATGAACTCAATGTGTTGCTAATTCATACTTGAAGTTTAGAAGTTTTGATTCAAGCACTGGCTTAAACTGCTGGTTTACATCCCATAACTTATAACCATTATTTTGTGCTTTATGCATGTAGACAAATGTATGATGTATTGTATTAAATTGAATATTTGTAAATCTAAATAGCATTCAAGAAAGAGAAAACTATTTGAAATTTAATTTCATGTATGCTAATATTTGTTGTATTGTATTAAATTGAATATATGTAAATCTAAACAGAATTAAAAAAAAACGTTTGAAACTTAATTTTTTTGGATTTGACAAAGATATGATCACCTAAAACGTAATCTTCCAAATGAGCAAAACTCCTTTAGTTACACCTTTGAGGAAGACATCAATATTAGAATAGCCTTTAAATGCTTCCCAGTAATGCCGCTACATTTCCTCGTGTTTTTACTTTCTATAATTTCTGAATAATTTGAAATGTTTAAAATAATTTTCAGCTTTGTTAGTTGCTCACATGACCAACTTATGACAATAACTAGTACAAATTCATGTTATGATTTTGTTTAAGTTTGAAAATGCATATTAGAAATACCATAAAACTCATTACATATACCATAAAGCTGAATAGACATTAGTAGTTACCAAGATGCTAGCCAAGGCAGCTCATCATTTTTCTGAGATTTAACAAACGTTGAAATTCTGAAATGTTCGTGTATTTGGCGAGCGCACGTGCACACACACACACACTAATTTTTTATCCCACAAGTAATTTCAGAAATTAAAGCATTGATATAACTTTAAATGTTAAAACAAAATCACCGGTAAATGCAAGATTTTCATAGTAGTATAGTAAACTGAAAAGGAAATATCAATGAAGATGAATCAAAACAAGCTTGTCGACCGCACAAGGAACACAGTCATAGCATATAAGGCATTGTTCTGTGATGTGCTCAAAGCTTTGAATTGAAATATTCTCCACCATTATAGAAAGTGTTGCCATTGCAGACAAAATAAAAATTAACCAAAGCAACCTGAAAGTTTATATTTTTCAGTTTCAAAGGTCTGTCTTAAAATGAATGAAGCATTTATTCTACAAAAATCACAGTTTTAAGTTTCTCATCTTCTAGAGAAAGATTTTGCATTTTTAATATTAATAAAAACTGCGCAATCTCGTCGAAATTTATTGCAATGAGTAGCATAAAGTTGTAAAAATTTTTGCTAACTTTAAACAGTACCAAAATCATCAAATTTTGTCAAGAGTTAGCATGTTATGCATGAAAAAGTGAGATGGCCAGTTATCCAAGCAAGTTTTCGGCTTTATAAGTATTACTGAAAACGTGGTGCGTCAAGACAATCTGGAATGAATAAAATAAAAGTTGCATGAAATGTTAATGACTTTCTAACGATGCTAAAATAGTCAAATTCTACCAAATATTGAGTTATTCCTAAAAGAGGAAGACAAGGTTAGTTCTCCCAAGACAGTTTTCAGTTTTACAAACATTACTGAAAATTTTAATGTATCAGTTTTCAGTTTTACAAACATTACTGAGAATTGTAATGTTTCGCATCAAAATTGGCTGAAATGAATACCATAAAAGTTGTAAAAAAATTTTATCAGCTTTTCAACTATACTAAAAATGTCAAATTTGATCAAGTATGGAATGTGTTATGCTTGAAATATTCATAAAGAATCAATTATCCCAAGATCGTTTTCAATTTTACAAACATTGTTGAAAACATTCATGGCATTTTTTCTGGGGTTGGTTTGAGTGGGGGTGGGTCCTAAGGAACAATATTATGAGACTTGATTTGGGCTAGCTCTGATAACAAAATGATACGAAAGAAAAAAAGACCCAAACCACAAAAAAAAATTTATGTTGATAGGAATCGAGGGTTACAACACACGCAAACTGAAAATAACATCACCAAAACACAAAACGACACAAACGGACACCTCGAGAGTGTATTCCAAGGGCAGTGGAGGTTAGCTAGGTGGATTGGAATGGTTGGCCAGAAAGCGGGAAGGCTGGACAGCAAGCGAAAAGGCTGTATAGCGAGTGGGGAGACTGTATAGCACGCAGGGAAGGCTGAACAGCAAAAGGAAAAGCTGGACAGCAAGCGGGGAAGGCTGAAAAGCAAGAGGGCAGGCTGGACAGCAAGCGTGGAAGGCTGGACAACAAGAGACCAGGCCGGACAGCATGCAGAGAAACTGTTGGGGGTGGCCAACGGCTAAAGGAAGTAGATGAGATGAGGTAGGAAAGATAAAAAGAGAGATACAATCACCACCTCAGAGTAGTATACAACCGGAGCCCCACCACCTCCTTGGATACAGGCCACAAAGGGGAAAAATGGCTCCTCACAAGAATCTGAAATCAACAGACGGCAAATCTCCATAGACTCTTAGCAAACCAGCATACATATAGCTCTGGCTAGGCAGGAAACAAGAAAGGCAGGAAGAGGAGAGAGAAAAGGAAGAAAAGGAAACTCCTACAGAAGTAAGGGGCGGGAATACTCCAGAATAGCCATTAAAATCTTTCGCTAAGGAGAAGCAAAAACAACAAGGGACGAGGAGCGGGAGGTCACTTTCCCCATCAGAATTCACTCTCGGGCGGCTCGGCTCAGGATTCCACTGGACCGGTCTTCAATTGACAGGTCGATTTGCTACGGGAGCTTTCACTCCCGTGTTCCTGCTATGAGATTTCTTGCTCCCGTGTCCCGCTGCGGAAGAAAACCCGCTCCAGTGTCCCTCTACGGGAGAAAGCCCGCTCCCTCGTCAATATCATATCGAAATTAGCTGAAATAAATAGCATAAAGTTGTAGAAAATTTTGTTAGCTTTGTAACTATACCGAAATCATCACATTCCATCAAGAAATGAGTGTGTTATGCTTAAGAAAATGAGACAATGTCAATTATTTTTAGAACTTATACATTAGCTTATTTTGTCAGGCATTGAACTTTAGTTAATAGGCTTGAGTTCTTAAATTGAGGTCATCCTTCTCATGACATGTGATATGCACAGCATATCACTCATAGTCACCAGGGTAATCTAAATATAAATTGATATTCAGAAAATTGTTGATAATTTAAATGTCGGCTAATAGCCTATAATACAACTCCTATGAGATTTTTTTTAGGATCTATAGTTTAATTGGTCCAAGGTCTATGGTACTGTTTTTACAGGTTCTTGCCTTGCATTCGCCGATGACACATAGGCCAATAAGGCAAATGACTTTGTTTAGAAAGATTCAATAAAGCTTAACCAAAATTGGCTAGGCAAGTACCAACAGACAAAGTCGTGTTGTTCTATGATGCAAGAGACTCAACTTATGTTACATAAATCGACAGTCATGTAAGTTCTTAGTAGTAAAATTAAATTTATTTTGAGAAACATGTGGCTAAATGAATTACTAATTCACTTGTATTTTATATTTTTATATTTATTTACTCTTTTTAATAATTAATATATGTAATTTTATAAAAATAACATACTATAAAACTAGTAAAAAGGGAAAATAATACCTCTGTATTCACTTTAAACATAACCAAATAACTCATAAGTATTTAGAATATATTACTACTTTATTTTGCATGCATCTGACAAAATAGAAAAAAAAAACTCAGCATTTACTTTACAGACAACCAATTACACCTGAGTATTCAGAATGAACTGCATTTCATTTGTTTTGCATCTCATTTATGGGTAACCAAACAACCCCTATACAATAAAGAACTAAATTTAAATAATCATATCATATCTTATTAGTTTTCCTTCATATTTGTTTCTATTTAAAAGTTTTTTTATTCTCGCGGAATTATATCTAGTCTATACTCTAAAATCCTTGGAATTTTGAATAAGTAAATACTTCGAGTATTTTTACACCCCTTTTACAAACATGTTTTAAAAAGTTATAACAAGATGCATGAGACTAGCTTAGTGCAAGAAAAAGTTAGGGGTACATGAACATAGCTTTAAACTACATTCCAAAAAGATTTATTCTTTAAATCTTCCCCAATTTGATGCAAACATGTGACCTAAAAGATCAAAATGAAAGCAATTAACCCAATGCTACAATCTTATCCTCAAATACTTATATGCATACACGCAAGCAATTTGATGCATATGCATGCTTATCAAAATTATTATCATTTTTCATGGCAAAATTCAATAACTAGTATAAAATTTAAAGGCCATGGTTTACAAATAAAGATTATTTTGCATTGATTGCAAGCATTATGAATGTCAAACTTAACATCTTGGAGAGTTATGCATAGCTCTGACTGGCAATGATACTCTGGATGTTAGGAAGTATAAAGAAGAAGATAAAGAGGAATTGAAGAGAAGAGTTAAATGTAAAGAGAAAGCCAATGAAACTATCACACAAAGGAAGAAATTTGTCATCTTCTAATTTATTTTACTGAATTGGTCGCTGAACAAGCAACACTTAAGCTCTAGGAGTTTTCACACTTACTGATAGCTCTTAAAGGCAGCTAGGGTTCTAAGTGGCCAAAAACATTCTTCAGTCATTATTATAAGGGACATAATTGGAGTTTAATTCTTCAAATCAAAAGAAACTCACCATTTTTTCCATCACTTCCTCTACAGCTTCTTGTCATTATTAAGTTGTCGGATGGTAGGAAGGGGGAGTTGTTTATTGGCCACTGTTGGGCCATCAAGATGAGTGGTCACATGAATGGTGTTGAAAAGCCTAAAGGGCAGAGTGGCTGTACATTGACCATTGCGTAAGCATTAAAGAGGTGTGATCATTTGGCGGTATTCATGATTAGTTAGATGCTTTTTCAAAAGCAGGGTGTAATTATATATGCTCGTGAGCAAACTTCCACATGTATTAAAAATGCCTCTACGTGAAAGATGCATAGTATACAAGCATTTGTAGTAGATACCCATGAATTTCAACTCTGTTAGGCGCAAAAATAATTTGGCATCACATATATGGCTATATTTTTATGTGTATTAATTTATCCAGCCTCCTCTTAAATGATCAGTCACTTTCCAATTAATATAAGCTCACTAAATGACGGAATGCACGAAGCTTGGAAAACTTACGGTTTATAATTATCAATATTTTATTCAAATGTTTTAATTGGTCCCTAATTATGTGGAACACTAAATAATTACTCATTAATCTCCAACAAGAAAATAGAAAATCATCCATGTATTCAAAGCAGAACATCCTTCATTGTATCACAAAGTGCCAAATTATATTTATAATGTATAATTTGAACAATAGCAGCTTATTGCCTTAATTTTTCTCATTCGAGCTGATTTCAACCGGTAAAGATGTACTAAGTTATAACAGTAAACCAAACTGAAATAGATGACAAAAAGCAAGAATTAAACTATCCAATCAATCCTCCTTCATTCAAAACTAATAAATAGTTAAAATAAGACTGCTAATATACAGTGGGATCCGTTCCACAAAGTGACTGATGGATTATGCTATAAAAGTGTCCTAATAGAGGAAAGTTAACAAGAATCTGTTTGGACAAATATTCTCAATCCTTCCAACTAGGGTAAAAAAATAGCAACTCAAGTGAAAAAAAAATTATCATTTTAATACTTCTGCGTTATCCACAAATTAATCATTTCAGGGCTCAGCCATTTTCCATGATGATTGCTTCAATAGCTCATTGCCACTATTTTGATATTTACTTCACAAAATTCATCTTTCAAATTGACTAGTAAACTGAATCAATAAATAAAAAAATAATAAAGACATCCCTTACCAATCCTAGCTATCTCGTTCAGTTTGAAAAGAACTCTTGTTTAAATCAAAGAACAACACCTGCATTGCTCTTAGTCAGCCAAAGTTGCTGAAGACTATTTATGCCTCCAAGGTTTGTCATGCTTCATTTAATTAGAATGCACCAAAGAGTTAAATTACATAACAAGACCATTGCATGGTCTCTGAAGTTGGATAGAAGTATCAAAGAATTAAGCACAATATGTTTAGCACCTCTTGACACACTTAGCATGAATAAATACAGAATCAAGGTTAATAAAGATAACCCAGAATGATGAGATGAACGTTATAATGATGAAAATGAACAAGAACCCAATATACTTAAGCTTGAGATATCTATAATAATAAATTTATAAAACAGAAAAAATTGTAACCCGCAGAACACATAGCCACGATAAGCATAACCCTCCATGACATTCCAATAATCACTGCAAAGCAAGTGATATTATGAATTTTTAAAACATCCAACAAATTCATAAACCAACACAAGGAGAAATCAACCCTTAAACTACAGTTCTCCACTAAAGAAAGTATATTCCGAGAACTATGTAGGAAAGGACGAAAGTGCATGCTCATATACCCACATTGACAATTATTACACACCAAAAGTTGGGATTTTTCTCTCTCCAAAGGCCAATAATAAGGAAAACTAAAAAAAACCCTTAAATCTTTCATCCTAGTCGTTGCATAGCAGAGTTGTATGTTAGGGGAAACCATAGCATGATACAATAACTCACGATAACGCTCGGTAAGGCAATGCCAAAAAGAAAACGGCATGAAACCGTCCAACAAACGCTAAGAACCTTTTTCTCCCACTTAAAGATAAATGGCTTACAAAAAGGGAATAGGTTGGAGCAAAAACAAACTAAAATGGGAAAAATAAACGACAGAAATCACCAGCATTGTCAGAGAAAAGAGAAACATAGAAGCCTACTAACCTGAAAAAATTGATTCCATGGCAAAAGGGTCTTCTCCCGAGGAGGAGAAAAGGCGCCTGCTTTCCTAAGCAAAAGGCTCCATGAAATAGAGCAGAAAGGGGAGGAACTTCAACCGGTAAAGATACGAAGGGAAGAGGAGGAGAAAAGAGAAAGAGAAGACTGAAGGGTTCAGTGCGGGAGTAATGGCAGAGTAATGAGCGAAAGAGAGAGGAGAAAAGCGAAGTTGGGATACTGCAAATTATATTATAGTTTACCAAAAATGGAAAAGCATGCCTTCGGCGCTGCTGACGGAGAGGAGTGGTTGGTGCGTCCTGCGAGCCACACAAACAGGAGAGAGAATAGAGAGAGAAACCGAGCCTATTGCTTTTTTCCAAGGGGAAATATATCGCGCTAATCGTCATGCAAAGCAACGCACTAACATCTGCTCTACACCGCATGCTAAAGAAAATTGGAGTGTGCGCTTTACTGTGATTTATTAAACGGTTTCATTTAAAACCGCCGGTCTGGTACAGTCGCAATTAAATATTAAAATTTCATTTAATAGAAAATTGTTTGATGTGACGGATACAGATAATTTGTGATGATGACAAAATGTTTACTAATATAATTTTTATGATCTTATAGGACAAATAATGAAAATATTAGAGGATATGTATTTCTAAAAAAAAAACTTATTGCCAAAATGAAAATACCTAAAAGGATCATCTGCAAATGACGCCATAATAAATGCTATATCATGAATAAAAGAAAACATTTGATTGGATATGTAGAAATACATTGTTACTATGGAACAACAATGGGCACATGTAGATGGCCCTGGAACAGGCAAGCTCAGTGGTTGCGAGGCAACTTGGAAGATGACAAGGATGCTAACAAATGATGCGAGCAAGCTATTTTTATTAACTTGGACGACTGATCTTCTTGCCTGAGTAGATGACCATCTAGCACGAACAAGTCATTTACATACCACACAGTTCTTATGTATTTGCATATCCAATATCTAAACTGTTAAACCCAAAAATGTTCAGGAATCATACCCAAAGAATAGAACACGTAGGATAAGTAAATAAACAGTATAACACAAGACAGAGTTTTTTTTTCATGAATGGATTCCCTATTTATAGGTATGGGAGGTACCCTACGTAAAAAATTATCTGTATGCTCTCTTCCTATACAAAAAAAAACTCAGAGGTACTAAGATAATTTACATGATACATTACACAAATGAACTTTTTACTGATGGGGTGACCACTCACTTGCTCGGTTTGCTTTCATTCATTCGTCTCTTAGTCGAATGAACCACATGATGACAGTATGTGGTCTTCTTGTCCAGCTTCACCGATTTTCCCATCGCAGTTCCTTGGTTTGCTTTTCCCCTCTCGATGAATATTATTTGCTCGATTGGTTCTGCGGATGTTCTTTGTTCGATTTTGAGGTTAGTCTTCTCATCTTATAGTCGGGCGGCCCATTGGTATTTTGTGACGACCTTCGGGTTTGAGTGTTGCCTTTCCAAAAGATCTGATTTGACTCCCCAAACCAGCTCTGACACATCTTAGTTATGGTTCCACCTCATTTTTGTGTTTCATATTCTTGTGTGGCGATTTGTGCCACCTTGACTTGGCCATACACATATAGTTTCCAATCTTTATTATTTTTTGAATGACAACTATTATGAATACAATAAAGTTAATCACTTCATTAATTGCAGTTTTAATCAGGATTTAATAATTAATTTTTTTAGATTTTGGTGTGTTGTCATTCTATAAATAGCTTTTTTTAGTTGTCATGACGGACATTTCTCCTTTGTCTAGAGTATGGATTATTCTTCATGTAGATGCTCTGATGGCAAGTGAAAAGAAAGGGCATCTGAGCGGTCCTTTTGATGATGTCTGGATGAATGCCTTCAGACTGACTGTTGAGAAGATTCGTCCTTCACATGATCCTTCTGAGGGTCATCGTGCTCTTGCCAGTTCGACCGACGAACGAGAAAAATGGCCTGAGGGCATCAGCCTGCGAAAAAAATGAGAATAAAGCAGATAACCTCTAAAAAGTGATCTTCGGGTGGACACGATGATGAGGATGATTCATCGGACAATATTCCCCTAGTGTGTTGGAAGAACAGTAAGAGTTTATGTGTTCCTCCTGCAACGGATCAAGACATCCAATCTGAGCGGTTGGTGGCGACACTCAGAGGGCTTCTAGAAGTGTATTGCCTACAGGTGATGGTGCTACTAATTCTTCTCAAGCTAGGAGAGCTGGGACTTTCCTTCAGCGCCTAGTGGGAGTTCCTCATTTTTGCTCTGGTCTGAAGCGGATCAACTCCTTGGAAGAAGTGTGATTTTTTATTTATTTGTGAAGACCTGTCATTTTGCTTTCTATGACCTTATCATTTTATATTTTTAAATTCTTTTTTATTTCTTTTTTTACAGCAAATTGTATTCCTATTTTTGACTCTTCGGAGGTTGTTGGTGGTCAGACGTCGCTCTCTTTGAAAGTTGATCAGACGGCGTTTGAGCGAGAGTTGATCAACTCGTAGATCCATCGTATGGAAGAGACAACGGGTTTTTTTGCTCGTCTGGCTGAAGTGAATCGTCCTAGTAATTATCACAATCATGTAGTCCTGGTAATGACATCAGAAACTTGATCCGCTCCCTTGCAAATTAATTGAGTTCTTAAAATTAAGTAATATTACTCACTGGAATTTTACACGTAAGTATACGTATCATTTCAGAGATATAGGGCTCTTTTGAATCTGGATTGTTGATCCCACAGGGAAGGAGGTAACGTGTCCTTAGAGCGAAGTTTTAGTCTACTACGCTAAGGTCTTAGTTTGGAATGCAAAATAAAATAGTTTTTCTCACAATTATTCATAAACTACAACACTAAGTCTAAAGCCAAACCTAACTATATCAATTAGTTTGGTGAATTTCAAGATATGAAAGCTACCTTTCTTTTGTGATTGCCTAAGTGAATTGTAGGATCAAATACCAAGAATTGCTAATATGACTAGCGACAAATAGGAGCATATATATTTTTAACCCTCTTCTGAGTGTGTAAAAAAGTTTGGTTTAACTCGGTAAGTGTTTTTGTCTGTTAGCCTAGAAACCCCCAAGTTATACCCATCAGAACCTATATCCCTATCTATTTGCATTTCACTATCGACTACTTCTCCTTCACCCACTAGTTCAATGTGATTTCCCTAGTTGTTCACGTCATAGAGCTTCTAAGTTATTATGGGTTCATAACAAATTTTAACAATTTATATGATCTGTACAAAAAGTAAATGAAGAACAGATGGAAAAATTATCACATTACTATTGGAATCCAATTCTAAATCATTTATCACAATCTAATTTCCTACATATTCATTATAAGAGAAAAGTAAAAGAAATCTTCCACAAAGCATGAAGATTATAATAGAAATCATCATCATTTAACCAAAAAAATACTCTAAATATAGGTTTACAACAAGTAAAACAAATGGAAAAATGATACTTAGCTTTTCCCCTCTGAAAAGAGTTGAAAAGTTCCTCCAACAATGTCTCCAAATCCTCTCAACAATGCTATAATGCTTCCCTTACATATTTCCATCTAAACCCCTCACCAATCTCTCAAGAAAAGTGAAAATTAACAAACCTTAGATCTTCCTAAGACTCCATGGCTTCATTCTATTTCTCCTCTTACTTTATAATGCTTTGGCTCTTCTCCAAATCTCTTTTTGAACTACTTAAAACCACCACATAACTCTCTAAGTCGTGGTGAAGCAAGTGCAAAAATATGTTCATGCCTCGACACCCAGAAGTTGGCACCTATGCACCGGCCTCTCAGGTTGTTGCGCTAGTTCTGGCACCTAGGAGTTAATAAGTTGGCACCAAAGGGCATGGGTTGAGCACCTTGACACCAATCTAGTGCCTAGGAGCCAAGCTTACTAGTTCTAATATGATCTATTCAGCCCCTTTTTGCTGCTTTTTAGCTATGTTTCACTCCCTGTGTCCTACCTGTTATACCTGTAAGAAAAATATAAGAATAACTGATATCGTGCACATCTATGTTGATAATATAAATTTATGTGTTTATAGTGGCTACCCTTAGTGATGTAGGTATTACTAATTTTAATACATCAAGTTATGATTTTTTAAAGTTCCTGAATTTATTAGAATAAAACGGCCCTATTTTTCTACTTATCGACATGGCGCCAACTCATCCTCGGCAGCTCCAAAACTCTCAGTGTCGCTCTACCACTGGATGCTGCCTTCCAAGTCAACAGCCACGCGTCCCGCCTTTACCACCTCATCTTCTCGCTCAGCTTCATTTGGAGCGTTCATTCGATAAACGGTAAAATAGACGGCATCCGCTCATCATCCCAATCAAACTCAACTTTAGAACTATCCAACTTCTAGACCTAAGATCTCACTCTATACTTAACTATATCACATGGGTTTTGTTCCTGCACCTTCATCTATGCCAGACAAATCTATCTATACGGTCACATGCGTATGAAATATACATGTATTTCATAATTGATGAAATCGAGCAAAAAATAAGGGATTTTTTAGTTTTAACTTTGCCCAAGGGGTAAGGCCTCAATAGGGTGATTGTTGAAGCTTCCTTGGAGTCCCACGAACGTGCTCGAAGAGTCACCTTCCTCTGATATAAAGTCTAGGTATGCGTTCGATCAACAGGTGGTCCGACCATGGTCTGGGTCTGGTGTAAAGAGTCTAATCCCGACTTTTTATATAGATGTAAAATGTGATCTATGTGATTATATGTTTAATTTCCTTAATAGTTATTCTTAATTTGCAACAAAGTCAAAAACTTGATAAAAAAAAAAGCTAGGTAAATTTTTCACTATGAAATAAATAATAATACAATTATAATATTTAAATATGGGATACTACACAAGTATATGTATCGTTATCAAATAATATATGTCTTTTTGATTAAGCCCCGAATATCGAAATCACGGGGAGATTAGCAATATGCACTTAGAAAAATAGAAAGTTTAGAAATTTTAGATGACAAAAATCTACTTAACAAAATATTCTTACTTAAACTTAAGATGCTAAAATAGGAATGCAAATTTGGTTCTTTTTGTAATTTGTGGTTTATGAAAATAAAATAAGCAACTAATTAACTTAACTAAATATTTGCAAGATGAAGGTATTATAAGTAAAATATTTTTTTCCTTATCATGAATCAGTAATAAGTAGAGAAATTCTGTTGTGAAAGTATTCTAAATGTGTTGTGCCAAATAAGAGCAATAATATTCTTTGCCCTTACTAGAGATGCTATAAAGAACGTTGGATAATCTATAGTTTGAATAGTCTTGAAGACCGGTTAAGTAGGGAAGATACTAGCTCTCACTCTAGAGTTCCCTCTTCTCCCTTCACTTGTGGGCTACCATCTCGTATCAAAACCTAAAACTATAAATCAATTTGGGGGTTTTAGTCTGTCACTCTAAAGTCCTCTTATTCTACACCCTTGAAAAGTTTATTTTTCTTTTTATTTGCACTCAATCCCATGAACTACATTCTCATCCATGAAATCAATATGTGATTCTAAACCATTTGTTGACTGAGACAATACAATATTGGATCTTACATGTTCTCACAACAGGTATTAACATATTAATTGGCAAATCAAGAAATAAATGAAGTCCAAGGTTTCAAATCATCACAACTTCTTCCAACATTGAAGCCTAATATTTCACATAACTTCCTTTAAACACTTAATCACTTATCATTTTAAGGAAAAAATATAAAGAAAACTACTCAAAATTCATGGAGTAAACACACCCACACATGAGTTTAAAAGTAAAAATCATGCACACAAACAAGATATCTAAATTAAAACCAAGTATAGTCACAAAGATGAACACTTATCTCAAATCCTATCCACCAAATGTCTTGAAGTTCCTTTGAATTCTCTTCCTTCACTCACAATACAAACTAAGTACTCATAATAAAATAAAAGAAAGTGGTCGGCGACAGTGACTTGGATGGATGATGGCTGTAAAATCTGATGGGTGGCAGGGCCTCTGACTTGATGATCCAAGTCTTATTTAATAAAAATCTAAAATGTGTCTTGATGTCCCTTCAAAATGTGTCTCCATTCAATGAATCTTCTAAAATTTACCTCCTGAAAATACAATTGAATGAATTTTTGTGTCCATGGAATATTTCTCACTTTTTAACCAAGGGTTGCTTCAAACACATCTTCAAAAATTTGTCTAAATTTAATGAATCATCAAATAATTATTTCTGACACTTAAGCGTGGGGTACCTGACACTTAGGCGCGAGCCTTTAGCGCTTAGATGTCAGACCTAGGCGCTTAGGCACCCAGTTCATATTTGCATCTTTCTTCATTTTCACTGCAAAATTGACCCTTTTTCACTCCTTTTAGTATTTTTCATTCGTTTGATTGCACCTGAAAAAAAATACATAAACATCTTTCATTAAAACGTAATATCTTTAAAATAGGTATAAAATTGTGTATAAAAATACTATATATTTTAGGTGTATCAAAATCCCCCAAACTTAAAATGTTACTTGTTTTCAAGTGACATTTCAATCTTTAAAAACCAACATAAGTAGATGGTGTATATGAGTTTCTTTAGGAGTTACCAAAATTTTGAATAGTCTAATTTAGAAAAAATATTAGTAATGAGACCAACTTAGAGTTTAAAAATTTTTAATGTTAAGAAATATGATAATATGAGTTTCTATCTATTTTAGAAATACTATAGATTCTTCAAAAATAGAGTTTACGTATTTTATTTTCTCTACTTACAAATATTTATTGAGCATAATTTTACTTACTATATTATATCTTTAAGCTTAAGAGTTTCTCAATTCTTATTCTTTAAAAAGATCATATATGGAATCAATTTTTAATTAGACACTAATCCTCAAGCTTCTCCTCCCATTTTCAACTTTTCTTTTCTTTTTCATTTTATTTTTATTTTCTTTTACTTTTTCCTTTTCAGGCAAGGATTACTTTATCTGGATAGGCCTTTAATGATTTTGAATCTCACTCTTCCTTTTCTAAAGCAAAGAGTTGATATTTTTCCTTCACTTAAAAACATAATAATAGTTTTGAAAATTAATTTTAATAAAAAAAACTTTAAGTTTTGAAAATAAAAATCTAAATCTTCTAAGTTTTTCAAAAATACAAATTTTTCTTCTATAGATAATTACACTATATTTAGCATTTTCTATACTAAAAATTTTTAATTTTAAGTTTTTCGTCATTACTATAAATTTTAACTAAGTTCTCTTACTCATTTCTATATTAAAATCTTACTTCCCTAATATAACTTCATATACATAATCATTTTTTTCAAATCAAAATCAAATTTATTTGAAATACATTTGAGAACAAAAAAATTTATAAGTTCTTGAGAAAATTTTTCATCCCTCCCCCAAACTTTAATTTTTAATAAAAATAAAACATTTTAGCATCATATAAATATTGGCAAGAATAAAAACTAAAAATAACATGCTTGCAGGAATTTTCATATTCTAAATATGCAAGTATAAAAATTAAAACAAGAGTAAAATTTTTAAATTGATCAAATTTTTATTTTCTTAACATATAGAGATTCATCAAACTTCTATGTAGTGGAGTATAACATAAAAGCAAACAAACATAGATGACTGCAACATAAAGAAAAATAGTTGGTAGTGAATTAAAAATTTTAAACTTGCAGCTTATAAAAGTAAAAAGTTTGCTAGACTATAGAACTTCCTAAGATCCAGAATTAAGTTTAGCACAGACTAATTAAACACATTAAACAATACAATTATCACAATTACTATCACTAAACATAATAACTACTCATAAAACACAAATGCATCACACTAGGTGTACGGAACAAAACATAGCAGTCTCAACGATAACATCTAAAAACAAAACACAAAGTACAAAACAAATGCACTAACAACAACTCATAACAACACATACACTAAAAACATAAAACAAAACTAAAGATCCAAACTAATCTTTATTCTCCTCTTCATCACTATCGTCAATACATCAAACAGTTGCAGGCTCATATGGTGGATATCTTGGGTACTGAGGAAATACAACATCCTAGTTACCTCTCATAAGGTTTTCCATAACTAAGTTGAATTCACCATCATAATCAA
>NEWO01000213.1:388190-451751 GCA_003013225.1 Phalaenopsis aphrodite
CATAAAGAAAAAATCAAGGATGCAAATCCCAAACTGTAGTAGTAGCAGCAACAACAGAACTGGTAATAACTCCATAAATCAAAGCTCCAATATAAATAGACTTGAACTGTTGAATGCAATAGTTCAAGGTTGCTCGAGCTTGAGTCACTTAACTCAAATGATTTGTAGGTAGTAGATGAGTAGAAATAAAATAATGTCATGCCTTTGCAGTGTCACCAAGTTTGAAGCAGAAAAGTTCACCCTTCTTTCATTTCTGATCTTCCAAAGCCCTCTTCCAACAGTCAAAGCTGAAATAATCTCATCTAGCTCCTCCTCAGTAGGATAATAGTTTGAATAAAAACACAAAGTACTCAGGGAAAAATGATAAAACTGATTAATTACCTCAGAAGAAAAAGGTATTGTCTTCCCCCTTACCATGACTCCTTCTTCATCAGCTTCAGGGAGATTTGCATAGAACTCCTACACAACAGAAATCACTAAGACAATAAAAAAATAATAGAACTTCTCCCACTGGCGGCAAACAATCAAACTCCCCCTCCTGGACTTTTAAAACATCACACAGGAATCAACTTTCTCGACTGCAGTGCATCACTGTATCGATCATGAGCTCTCGAGCTGACAAATTTGTTTGAGTTGAATGGAGCCTTCCCCTTACTCCTCTTCATTCTTGGTGCCATTTCTAAAAAAAAATGTATAAAATTCAAAATAAATTCCAAATTCAACTCCAACTCACTAAATTAAACTCCTAAAAGCTTAAACTAACAAATCCATACGTTTTCTATAGATTTTTTTGCAAATTTTCACCATAAATAGCAATTTTCTGGTAGCTCATAAATGTGCTCAAAATACATGATGAAAATAAAAAAAATTTGCATAGAAGTGAAGCTCTTACTTTAAGGATATCAAATCTAACATTTTTGTTCCAATTCACCAAAAAATCTTCAAAATATGGTAAGCCCTAGCTCCAAAATCATGAAAACCTGAGGAAGAAGGCGAAGCGAAGGTGCATTAATTTAATTTTTTAGACTGATTTTTCACATAAAATCATTCACGAACTGGCACTTAAGCGTGAATTGTTCAACGCTTAGGCGCGTGTCTCTCAGTTTAGGCATTGCTTAAGCGAGGGTCTTGGCGCTTAGGCGCCAATGCACAAATTTTGATTTTTTTGATCAAATTAAAATGCACATAAGCCTAAGTCCACCAACCCTAAATGGCCTCAAAACACTTTAGATACTATTTACTTCCCTCTTAACTCTCCTCTTACTCAAGATTCACCAATCTTAACTAATTTGATTCAATACACTGTAACATGAAATTTCACACAAACAAACCACTTATATTCATTCACGAACAATTATAAATGTTTTAAAACAATAGATTCTCCATCCAAATAGTCTCGGATGAGAAGATTCCTAGCATAAACACTCGACAACCATAACATTAAAACACACTAAAAACACTTAACATTAAACAAACACTAAACACTTAACATTAAACAAACATTAAATACATAAACTATAAATCACAAACTTAATTCCATTCCGTAGTAGATGGAACAAATTATGGCCTCTCATTAGTCTCTCCTTCAGCATTTAGAATGTATATCTGAAAGAACAAACGATGATTAATAACTCTAGTTGAATCTTCTTTAATCCACTTGTTCTTCAAATACATAGCCTTGTTCGCTTCTTCTATAAAATTGGTATGGCTAAATTGCATCTTAAGTTGTCATCCCATATGATCCAGATGCAAGTTAATTTCCATCACTTTTGCTTCAATTGAAGTCATGTTAACCTCAATCTTAATGATATTCTTAGCTATTCCTTTGATACTAACGGTGAGGAAACTATTATATAACTCTTGCGAACTCTGACTAATAAACTTCTTTCTCATTTCCTCCTCCTTCTTCTTCAAATCACTCTCCCAAGATGACATCTTTCCAAAACTCACTCTTTTTCACTTAGGATTTAGGGTTAAAATTGAATTGTCGTAAAAAACCTTACATAACCCTTCAATTTATAGGTTCCAAACTCTTCCTATAACTTCTAGGCACATCCTAGAACTGTCTCCCATGTCCAAGCTAACCAATCCTCTGTTAAAACTTCTAGAAACCGAATTTAACACATATTTTTAACTGCCACACTTAAGCACCGGATCTTGGCGCTTAAGCACTAGTGCTCAATTTTGCACAGGTCAACTTAACATCCCAATACTCATTCTAACATGTCTAAGTCATCTTTAATGGTCTTAGAATAATCACTGACTTAATATATAATAAAAAATACAACCAAATTTTTTTAAATCACACACAACATTACAACAATAAAAAAAAACACATTGATAATTATGGTTTGCCTCCCACAAAGCATTTGGTTTAGCATCGTCAGGTTGATTTAACCATTACTTATTCTAGTTAACCCAAAATCAAAAAATCATTTAATTTAAGTTGATCACCTAAAAAGTAGGATTTCAGCCTGGGACCATGCACTTTGATTATTTTATCAGTTTTAGGATCTTTGGTATCCACAGCTCCATAGGGATAAACTTTCATCACAACAAATGGGCCCATCCACCTGGACTTAAGTTTTCCTAGAAATAATATTAACCTTACATTCTAAAGCAAAGCTTGTTGCCCCGGCTAAAAATTTTAGTAAGAATCATATGATCATGCCACAACTTCATCTTCTCTTTGTAAATCTTAGCACTTTCATAAGATTCATTCCTTATCTCTTCAAGCTCATTTAATTGCAATAATCTTTTCTCACTTGCATCCTTCAAATTTTAATTAAACTCTTTAAGTGTCCAATATGCTTTATGCTCAAGTTCAACTGGTAAGTGACATGCTTTCCCAAATATTAGCCTGTATGAGGACATCCCTATATGAGTTATGTATGCAGTCTTATAAGCCCACAAAGCATAGTCAAGTTTAGCTAACCAATCTATTTTGGTTGGATTTATAAATTTTTCCAGTATTCTTTTGATTTCAGGATTGGATAATTCAGCCAAACCACTTGTGTGAGGATGATAAGAAGTAACAATTCTATAATTTATATGATATTTTCTTAATAATTTCTCTTTTATTATATTTCTGAAATGACTTCTTGCATAAGTTATGATTACTCTCGGCAGCCCGAATCTGTAAAATATCTTCATTCTTAAAAATTTTACAACAATTTGAGCATCACATTGAGGTAAAACAATAGTTTCTATCCATTTAGATACATAGTTTACTATTAACAATATATATAAATTTTTGAAAGATGGTATAAATGGTCCCATGAAATTTAATCCCCAAACATCAAATATCTCAACTTCTAACCCATAATTGTGGGGTATCTCATTCCTCCTAGAAATATTGGCTGCTCGTTGACATCGATCACAAGTTTTGATATAAACATTAACATATCTAAAGATTGTAGGACAATAAAATATAGACTATAAATTTTTGTATGTTGTTTTTATCAACAACAAAATGTCCCTCAAAATTAGAATTATGACATTTTTGGATAATTTTATATGTTTCTTCTAAAGGCACGCATCTTTGAATAATTAGATCATTTCATTGTTTATATAAAAATGGGTCATCCCAAAAATAAGTCTTAGTTTTAGATAAGAATTTCCTCTTATGTTGGTATGTCATTTCATAGGGTATAATAACACTAACAATGAAATTCACAATGTCGGCATACCATGGACACACCACTCATTAACATTGAACAATTTTTCATCTAGAAAATGTTGATTAATCTCCTTTTCAAAACTGAGTGGTTTTTCTAATTCAAGTTTGAACAAATGATCAGCAATTTGATTCTCAACACCCTTTCTATCTACTATTTCAATTTCAAATTCTTGTAAAAGAAGAACCCATCCTATCAATCTTGGTTTTGCATCCTTCGTTTTCATTAAATACTTAATATTTGAATGATCTGTATGCACTCTACATTTAGTTCCAATTAGGTATTATCTAAATTTATCAAAAGCATATACTACTGCTAATAACTCTTTCTCAGTTGTGGTATAATTATTTTGATCTTCAATAAGAGTTATATTAGCATAGTAGATAACTTTGAAAATCTTATCATATTTTTTTCCTAAAACAACTCCAATAGAATAATCACTAGCATCACACATCGATTCAAAATGTTTTTCTCAATCTGGTGAAACAATAATTGGTTTAGTGACTAATTTTTCTTTTAATAATTCAAAAGCTTTTAGGCACTCTTTATCAAAATTAAAAATCGCATCTTTTTCAAGTAAATGACATAGATGCTTAGCAATATTTGAAAAGTTTTAATATATCGCTTGTAGAACCCAACATGTCCTAAAAAGCACCTAATTTTCTTCACACTTGTTGGGTTAGATAAATTAGTGATTACTTGAATTTTTGTAGGGTCTACTCTTATAACATTTTCTAAAATTTGATGTCCCAAAACTATTCCTCTTCCTACCATAAATTGACATTTTTCCTAATTAAGGACTAAATTTGTTTCTTCACAGAGCTTAAGAACTTTTGATAGATGTTCTAAACATGATTCAAATGAAGTTCCAAACACTGAAAAATCATCCATAAAAACTTCAATCCCTTTTTCAATTAAATCACAAAAAATAGTCATCATGCATCTTTGAAATGTACCAGATCTATTACATAAACCAAAGGGCATTCTTCTAAAAGCAAATGTATCATAAGGACTGGTAAAAGTTGTTTTCTCTTGATCTTCAGAAGCTATTTATATTTGGTGATAACCAATATATCCATCCAAAAAATAGAAGTATTTATGCCCAGCTAGTCTATCCAACATTTGATCTAGAAATTGTAGTGGGAAATGATCTTTCCTAGTGATGAGATTTTATTTTCTATAATCAATGCATATTTGTCATCCTGTGACTGGTCTTGTTGGTATTAACTCATTATGTTCATTCAAAGTCACAATCACTCATCTTTTTGGAACGCAATGAATTAGACTAACCCATGCACTATCTGAAATAGGGTAGATAATTTCAACATCTAACAACTTTAGAATTTCATTCTTAACAACTTCTTTCATAATATGATTCAATCTCATATGAGGATCAACCATGGGTTTACAATTTTCATCCATATGAATTCTATGCATACAAATTGAAGGACCGATTCATTTTATATTAGCAATTGTCCATCCAAAGGCTTTCTTATAACTCTTTAAGGTTTTCATTAAACTCTCTTCTTCTTCTGTAGTTAATTTTGAGGAAATTATAATAGGTAATATTGAGGAATAACCTAAAAAGACATACTTCAAATGTTCAGGAAGCAACTTTAACTCAAGATCATGAGGTTTTTCAATTGATGGAAAAAAAGATGTATCTTTTTTTGTCGTGTCCAAAACTTCAAAACTTTCTCAAACATAATTTAAATCTTCCTTATATAAATCTTCATATTGATCTAATTCCTCTTCTTGTTCGTGTTTCAACTCTTTCAATTCAGATTTCTCTTCATAAGTTGCTTTGAAATGACATTCATTTAAAAATATCTTATAACATTCATTCTATAACATTCATCATCTTTACCTTTTACAAGATATTTCATTAATTTAGAAATATTAAATGTAACTATTTGATCATTGATGCACATATTTATTCTTCTTTTTGCACATCTATCATTACTCTTTCAGCGGATAGGAAAGGTCTCCCCAAAATGATAGGTATCTTTTTATCATCCTCCATACCTAGCACAATGAAATCAATAGAAAAGATAAATTGATCCACTTTCATTAGGACATCTTCTATAACTCCCTTAGGATATGTTATTGAACAATCTACTAGCTGCAGAGTTACAATCATAGGAGTCATTTCTCCTAATCCCAATTTTTAAAATATTTATAATGGTATAAGGTTGATGCTTGCTCCTAAATTACATACAACTTTCCATAAAATCTGTCTCCTATTTCACATGGAATTTTAAGGCTACCAGGATCTTTAAGCTTTTCAGGAATCTTTTTCTGAATTATAGCACTGCACTCCTCACTAAGTGCAACTGCTTCATTATCTTCAAATTTCCTTTTCATGTTAAAAATATCCTTCATAACTTTACATAGCTTAGCATTTGTTTTAAAGCTTCAGCAAATGAAATATTAATTGTAGGCTTCTTAAAAATTTCCATAAATTTTCAAAATTATTTACCCAACGTTTGTTATCGAAGCCTCTAATGAAATGGAGGTGATGTTTTTTTCTAAATCAACTTTAAGTAGAGAAATATATCTCTCTAAACCTTTTAGAGCATCCTCTTTTAGTTCTTCAATCTCTTCTCTCTCTACTTCAGTCTCTTTTTAAACTCTTCCATCCAATTGTCCTCCCCTTCTGAGTTGAACGGCTTTTACTTGCTATTTATTTTGGTAGTTCAGATTTACTTTTGTATTACTTGGAAGTTTTCCTCGGGATCTATTACTTAATGAGTTTGTTATTTGTTCGAGATGATTCTCAATATTTCTAATTATAGCTTCTTGACTTTTTAATTGATTTCTCATTTATACACCACTTTTATTATAGACAACTTCCTCTCCTTAAATTGTGGATTACTGTTAATACATGGAGGATACGTAGGTTTATAATTATTATTTCGTTGGTTTTTCCAATTTTCTAACGGGTTTACTTGATTGTTCCCTCATGGTTGATTACTACTACCCGAAGTATTATTCCAGTTAAAGTTAGGTTGGTTCTTCTAACCTGGGTTATAATAGTTTGAATATGGGTAATTCTACTTCTTGTTTATGGCATTCAAAGTCTCTATGATGCTGGAGAATCTAGCATTTGGCCTAATAACTTCTCTTCAATCATGGAAATTGGTTGAGAAAAATTCATTCCAAATTGGTCTAACTTCCTTGAAATTGCAGCAACTTGATTTGCTAGCATGACAAAAGCATTAATTTCATTAATATTGGCTATTTTCTTAAGATTTACCCTTTCAGAAGGCCATTGAAAATTATTTATAGTTATTTCTTCAATTAAAGCATAAGCGTCATGAAATGGTTTTAACATCAATGATCCACCAACAACGACATCGATAATAGATCTAAGAGATCCAACTAATCTATTATAAAATGCTTTAATTATTAACCAATATGATATAACATGGTGTGGACACTTTTGTAAGAGTTCTTTAAATCATTCCCATGCTTCATAAATAGATTCCCCTTCAAACTGACAAAAAGATGTAATATCATTTCTAAGCTTTGCNTTTTCTAAATCAACTTTAAGTAGAGAAATATATCTCTCTAAACCTTTTAGAGCATCCTCTTTTAGTTCTTCAATCTCTTCTCTCTCTACTTCAGTTTTTTTTAAACTCTTCCATCCAATTGTCTTTCCCTTCTGAGTTGAATGGCTTTTACTTGCTATTTATTTTGGTAGTTCGGATTTACTTTTGTATTACTTGGAAGTGTTCCTCGGGATCTATTACTTAATGAGTTTGTTATTTGTCTGAGATGATTCTCAATATTTCTAATTATAGCTTCTTGACTTTGTAATTGATTTCCCATTTATACACCACTTCTATTATAGACAACTTCTTCTCCTTAAATTGTGGATTACTATTAATAAATGGAGGATACATTGGTCTATAATTATTATTTCGTTGGTTTTTTCAATTTTATAATGAGTTTACTTGATTGTTCCCCCATGGCTGATTACTACTACCCGAAGTATTATTCCAGTTAAAGTTAAGTTGGTTCTTCTAACCTGGGTTATAATAGTTTGAATATGGGTAATTCTGCTTCTTGTTTATGGCATTCAAAGTCTCTATGATGCTTGAGAATTTAGCATTTGGCCTAATAAATTCTCTTCAATCATGGAAATTGGTTGAGAAAAATTCATTCCAAATTGGTCTAACTTTCTTGAAATTGCAGCAACTTGATTTACTAGCATGAAAAAAGCATTAATTTCATTAATATTGGCTATTTTCTTAAGATTTACCCTTTCAGAAGGCCATTGAAAATTATTTGTAGTTATTTCTTCAATTAAAGCATAAGCGTCATGAAATGGTTTTGACATCAATGATCCACCAACAATGACATCGATAATAGATCTAAGAGATCCAATTAATCTATTATAAATGCTTTAATTATTAACCAATCTGATATAACATGGTGTGGTCACTTTTGTAAGAGTTCTTTAAATCATTCCCATGCTTCATAAATAGATTCCCCTTCAAACTGACAAAAAGATGTAATATCATTTCTAAGCTTTGCAGTTTTTAATGGTGAAAAATATTTAGCAAGGAATTTATGTGTTAAATCACTCCAAGTTCTGATAGATCTAGGTGATAATGAATGAAACCATATCTTAGTTTTATCCCTCAGTGAGAAAGGAAATAACCTAAGCCTTATAACATCATCTGATACAACAGCATATTTAAATGTAGCACTCAATTCTAGAAAATTGATAAGATGTAAATTTGGATCTTTAGTTGGTAATTCCCCAAACAGATTATTTGATACCATTTGGATAATAACAAGTTTAAATTCAAATAAATTAGCCACTACAGCAGGTTTTTGAATACTATAATGAAGTTCATCCACCGTAGGGTTTGCATAATCTCTTAAAGGTCTAAACCCTTCAACATTTTGTTTATTTTGATCTGCCATTTTCTAAAAATTTTCAGTAATTTTTAATTTTTTAATTTTTCTAATAGTTCTTTCTAATTTAAAATAATAAGACACAAGTCCCGTGGAACCTGAAGTACGCATATATTACTATAAAACACATATAAAATGAAATAAAATAAAATGAAAATAAAAATACACAAACAAGAACTTTATATAAAAACAAAACTACAATATTCCTACAAGAAATCTTAAAGTTTAAATAAGACTTTGTAAAAATAGAAATTTTGCTTTCTAAAAACTTCTTTTTGAATTTTTTTTTTGTAAGTTTCTATAATTTAACTCTTTTCTTTTAACCTCTCTGGCAACAGCGCTAAAAACTTGATCCCAACTTTCTATATAGATGTAAAATGTGATGTATGCGATTATATGTTTAAATTCCTTAAAAGTTATTCTTAATTTGCAACACAGTAAAAAACTTGATTCAAAGAAAAAGCTATGTAAGATTTCCACTATGAAACAAATAAGAATACAATTATAATATTTAAATATGGATACTAAGCAAGTATATGTATCATTATCAAGTAATATATGACTTTTTGATTAAGCCCCGAATAACGAACCCATAGGGAGATTAGCAATATGCACTTTAGAAAACTAGAAAGTTTAGAAAGTTTAGATGATAAAAATCTACTTAGCAAAATATTCTTAATTATACTTAAAATGCTAAAATTGGAATGAAATTTTGATTCCTTTTGTAATTTTTTGTTTATGAAAATAAAGTAAGAAACTAATTAACTTAACTAAATATTTGCACGATGAAGGCATTATAAGTAAAATATCTTTTTCCTTATCATGAATCAGTAATAACTAGAGAAATTTTTTTGTGAAAGTATTGTAAATGTGTGTCAAATAGGAGAAATAATATTATTTACCCTTACTAGAGTGCTATAAAGAGCATTGGCTAATATATAGTTTGAAAAGCCTTGAAGACTAATTAGGCATGGAAGATACTAGCTCTCACTCTAGAGTTCCCTCATCTCCCTCCACCTAGGGGCTAACATCTCGTATCAAAAGCTAAAACTATAAATCAAATTGGGCGTTTTAGCCTGTCATTCTAAAGTCCTCAAATTCTACACCCTTGAAAAGTTTATTTCCCTATTTATTTACACTCAATCCCATGAACTACATTCTCGTCCATGAAATCAATATGTGATTCTAAACCATTTGTTGATTGAGGCAATACCATCTCAAATCTTACATGTTCTCACAACAGGTATTAACATCTTAATTGGACAAATCAAGAAGTAAATGAAGTGCAAGGTTTAAAATCATCACAACTTCTTCCAACATTGAAGCCTAATACTTCACACAAGTTCTTTTCAACACTTAATCACTTATCATTTTATAGAAAAATATAAAGAAAACTACTCAGAATCTATGAAGAAAACACAACCATACATGAGTTTAAGAGTAGAAATCATGCACACAAATAAGAAATCTAAATTAAAATCAACTGTAGTCACAAATTTGAGCACTTATCTCAAATCCTCTCCACCAAATGCCTCAAAGTTTCTTTGAATTCTCTTCCCTCACTCACAATAGAAACTAAACACTTAAAATAAAATAAAAGAAAGTGTCTGACGACGGTGTCAACGACTTGGATGAATGATAGCTATAAAATCTGATGGGTGCCTGGCCTCTAGCTTGATGAACAAAGTCTTCTTTAATAAAAATCCAAAAGGTGCCTTGGTGTCCCTTTAAAATGCAACTCCATTCAACAAATCTTCTAGAAGTTGCCTCATCAAAAGCCAGTTGAATGAATTTTTGTATCTATGGGATATTTCCCACAGTTTTACCAAGGGTTACTTCAAACACCTCTTCAAAAATTCATCTAAATTTAATGAATCATCAAATAACTACTTCTGGTGCTTAAGCACGAGGTACCTGATGCTTAGGCGCCAGTCTTTGGTGCTTAGGCATCAAACCTGGGCGACGCTTAGGCGCCCCAATTCATTTTTGCACCTTTCTTCATTCCGCTTCAAATTTGATCATTTTTTACTCCTTTTAGCATTTTTCATCCATTTTATTGTACCTAAAAGAAAAACATACAAATACCTTTCATTAAAGCACAATATCTCAAAAATTGATATAAAAATGTGTATAAAAGCACAATATATTTTAGGTGTATCAGAGCTTAAAGGACGAGGCTTTTGCTTGCAAACTCCTCCTTATGCTCTAGGAAAGCTCAAAAGAAATTCAATTTGAATAATTGTAGAGGTTTATGGATTGACATAAAACTGCCTTAGATTTCAAAGATGAAACTGGACCTAGACAGTGGGAATGGGTGACTGAGGACAGTGGGATTGAACTCAGTGAGGTTAAGAGAAGCTGTGGAGTGATTTTAACAGAGTCTCCCCAAGAAATTTGACCTTCTTCCATACTTGGCCGTGACGGGGAGATTTATAGCTGAGGCCAATGGGGAGGCCTCAAGCTTTGATTGACTGGTGCCAATAAGCTTAAGTGGAGTGATAAGCAACGTCAATGACCAATCAGGGTTAACAACATAGGACGGGCTCAATTTGGGGTTCAAAGGTTAGAGTAGACTCTCAGTTTTGGGCTCTTCAGCGACTAAGGTGACTGGTTACGGCTGGACTGGGGGCTAGCTGAGTCAGGGAGGCCAGGGAAATTTTATGGTGATAGTTTGGGGGCTTGAGAAGGTTGGAGCAAACATCTCTTTAGTTTAGCCAATTTTGGGAAGAAATCCTACAAGTTAAGAGACCCTTGATCCATGGCTCAACTAGGTTGGGCTAGATGGATCTAAGTTGAGTCTTAGAGTCTAAAAGATGGATGTAGTGGGCAAGGTTGGGCTAGACCAAGTGGTTTGAGGTGAATGTGAGGTTTGTGTTCAAAATCATGATTTGGACTTGGACTTGGGTTTAGACTTGGCTAAAGTTTTGATTTTTGCCAATTAAAGTTCAAATGGTTTAGAAAATTATCACGAGTAGTTTGAAAATCAATTTGATTGAAATTGGGGTGTCATGAAGTTTAATTTGATGAAATTTGGATTTTGTGGAAAATTTGGGGGTTAGGATATGGGCTGGATTTTGGCTAGGTTTGAGCTTGAATTTCTACCCATTGAGGGTCCAAATTGGCCTAGGGGAGTTCATTAAGATTTGAGGATTTCAAATTGGTGGAATTGAATAAGTTAGGAGTCCAATTTGGTGGAATTTAAGGGTAAGGTCAAATTGGGGATTTTTGCTCAAAATTGAATTTATGATTTAGATATTGGTTCAATTGGACTTCAAATTGATGTAGATTGGATTTGGACATGTTGCTAAATGTTTTAGGTTTGAAATTGGGTGAGATTAAAGTGAATTTGGTGGAAATTGGAGTTGATTTGGGGAATTTGGAGATTTGCGGGCAAATTTGGTATTTTAGTAAAAGTTGGTAAATTTGTTCAAATTTGTCAAATTTAAGGAAATTGGGTAATCTAGGGAAGTTTAAAATGATATTTTGGGATCAAATTGGGTGAAATTAGAGTTTTGGCAAGTTTGGGTATTCTAGGGGTATTTTGGTAATTTTGACAATTTTGGGTAATTTGGGGAAATTTTGGTGAAAATGAGGAAATGGGATAGTTAGGATTGGTTTAGTTGAAGTTTGGAATAAATTTGGAGACTTTGAAAATTTTGTGAATTTTGGGTAAAATGGGGATTTTTGGTGCATATAGGGTTCGCCTTCATATGTTGGTCCTAACCATTTTAGCCAAAGGTTAAGGGCTTGGGTCCACCTATATGAGCTTCCAGAAGGAGCAAGGGGGTGATTCAAGGTATGTGATTTCAAGTGTGTTTGTGCACAAGACCAAGCTCAAGTCACCCAAGATCAAAGAGGGTGCCCCTAAGGCTAAAAAATTTTATAGGGACTCAATTTGACCTTTCTCGTGTTGGTTATAACCTTCTAAGTGCTAAAGGTCAAAACCACACATGTGAAAGTCCAAAAAGAGTAGAGAAGTGGCTAATATTTCTATGGGGTGTGTGCCATCCCTAATTCTCTAAGATAGTCATCAAGAAAGCTTTATGGCTAGATCCTAGGCTTTTAGAGAAGAAACTAGACCTCACAAAAATGAGGTCAACAAATAAACCCCAAATAGTTGTGGTGTACCAGACGAGCACACCAAAAGTATTGGCGTTGATCGAAGAGATCAACAAAACCAACACAGACGTTCCATGCTAACACTCAGAACAAAACAGAGAAAGGGCAAAGAAAGCTTTCGATGGGAGTATTAGGTGAAGCTTTAATCAAAACTAAAGATTCTTGAACTCTCCTTAGAAATTTAGAAGGTGAAAATTAAACTTGAAGTAATTTCTAAATTTGTGTCGTGTTCTTTGTAGATTTAATTTTATGAAGGGTTGTTTTATGAATTTAGATTTTGATTTTACTTTCAATTTTGAAATAGATTTTGTGCCCCTGCAAAGTTTCTAATTTAGAAAAGTGAGAAGAGCTTATTGAGATAGAATGCACAGGGGCTCACATCCAACTCAAGGACTGGTGAAGGAAAGGAATGCTACATTAGGAAGCAAAGCACAGGGACTCACATATAACTCAAGAGGTAACCAAAGTGTGGAGAGATGAGAATAGGAAGCCTTGCTCCATGTAAGGGGGACCTACATTTATCTTGAAGTGTTGAGAATGCCACATTAGGAAGGAAAGCTAAGGGACTCACATCCAACCCAAGTGGTGACGACAAGACCAGATTAAGAGGGAAAGCACAAGGACTCACATCCAACTCAAGAGCTGATTTAGCAGATTTTGCTACATTTGAAAGGAAAGCTCACAAACTCACATCCAATCCATGTGATAGCAAGAATGTTTGCCACATTAGGAAGGAAAGCTCAGGGACTCACATCCTACCCAAGAGGTGACGAAAAGACCAGATTCAGAAGGAAAGTACAGAGACTCACATCCAACTCAAGAGTTGATCAGAGAGATGCCACATTGGGAAAGAAAGCACAAGAACTCACATCCAACCCAAGAGGTAGCAAGAACATATGTCACACTAGGAAGTAAAGCTTAGGGGCTCACATCCAACCGAAGGGGTGAAGAAAAAGCCAGATTAAGAAGGAAAGCACAAAGACTCACATCCAACTCAAGAACTAATCAGAAATATTTAACTACATTGGAAAGGAAAGCATAGGGACTCACATTCAATCCAAGTGGTAGCAAGAATGTCTATCACATTAGGAAGGAAAGCTCAATGACTCACATTCAACCCAAGAGGTGATAAAAATACCAGATTAAGAAGGAAAATATAGTGGCTCACATCCAACTATGGAGCTGATCAGACATATTTAACTACATTGGAAAGGAAAGCATATGGACTCACATCTAATCTAGACGGTAGCAAGAATGACTGTCACATTAGAAAGGAAAGCTCAGAGACTCAAATTCAACCCAAGAGGTGAAGAAAAGTCCATATTGAGAAGGAAAGCACATGGAATCACATCCAACTCAAGAGTTAATCAAGGAGATTTAGTTACATTGGGAAGGAAAGGAAAATGACTCACATCCAACTCAAGAGGTAGCAAGAGGGAATAAAAATTAGGTACCGACTCTGAGAGCATTGTGAATGCGGAGAATTTGTGGGAAGAAAATGGATAATTTGTGGAATTTTCATCAGAGTGGTGAGATCTTCTAAAAATGAAAGTTGTGGAAACTTGTGCGGATGGTGGAATTTGTGCTACAGGAGTGTAGAGTTTTGAGTGAACTTGTTTATTATTTTTATTATTTTCTTTATTATTAAGATATTTTTCAAATTTGATGCTCTTTAATTCTCTTTTAATTTTAAAATTTAGTTTCATTTATTTTTCAGACTTTCTTTGATCGTTCTTTGTTTGTTATAGTTTGGAAACAACGTATGGTCCTATGGCTTTTTATCAATCGCACAAACGTGGAAATTTAATAACACATATTGAGGAAAAAGGAATTGATCTTTGTTAATTAATTTCTGAAATGCAGTATAAATGATCATATGCTAACACCATCTAAAATAACATTGTGAGTACATTCATGTAGAACCTGTAATCTCATATGTCATGTCCTCTCTGCTCTAGCACAGTGCAAAAAGTAGCAATCATATGTCTTTCCCCTAAGGCCATCTCATGATCAAGCTAACCTCCTAAGCCACGTTTCAGGACAAAAAATCTCCTTGCATATACTTAGAGGTAGAGCAATCTCACAACTCGAGTGGATAAAGTCCCTCGAAGTTTGGGTCGGGCTGATATCCATATTGTACCTTGCTATCATCCATCCTTCGTAATATAATAGAAACTCTTTTTCACAGAACTCTTAGGATGCAATGCTTGGTCAGATCTGCTCCATTTTCTTTCAAAACCAAGACTGATCCTACTAGTAGAGAAATCTCTACAAGTCATCAAAAGTCCCTAGGCCCGATGATCTGTATCTCTTTCCCAAACAAAATGTTTCTTTTGTTCATGAATGACACGGTAGAAAATAGTCTGACAAAATTGTGACGCAAGATAATCTCTCTCTTCATAAATATTGATGATGCAGCTATTTTGGATGCAATTTGTTGGTAGAATACACCATGACACCATCCTCTTAATCATTTTCTTTATTATGGAAGGCATGGGATCTACTTCATCATGTCTCAGAATTCTTGGGAGGGTTCCCCTCGCTATCCTTTGCCAAGTTGTAACAACAACAACATTGGATGCTTATCCTGCCCTTTCTTTGCACCCAATTTTGTGGCTCTGAACACATTTTCTTCTTCAACAGTCTGGCTTAGCCTCTGTCCCTTAAATCAAAAACATAGTAAAAAATCTTCTTTACATCACTGAAGGTGTGCAACTTGAGTCCTTCCAGGATATTAACAAACTTTCCTTGGATTTCCACGTAATGCTGGAATTCTTGCTTCCATACCTTGCATATCTTCTTCAGTTCAGACCTGGGAATCATTTGTAACTATTCGGGTTACTCCTCTAGCTCATCTCATGAAGCAATCCATGGCTTTTGTGGCTCAACAAGCCGCAGTATGTATGAATCTACATCTGGATGCTTCATGCTTCTGAACATTATCGAGGCTGCCGTATCTTCTTCAAAAGTTTTGTAACACTCCAAGTGGAGAATAATACACTTTGGGCACTTCGTGAATGCTCCTGCCGATGATGTCTTCCTTGGTTTGTCTGAGTTACAAGTCAGATATCCTGCATAAAGTTTGTTGGGTATCTCCAATAGTAGAGGCTCTACAGTGATCTCTGGCTCATCCTCTATAACTGGAGCACTGGTTGAAGTCTCTCTCAAAATCTAGTCGGGAGTCTCCTCGTCAGAAATTAGAGTAAGATTTGTGGCTGTGCATGCCTCCTCTCCAGTCAATCTAAAGCTTGGTGTTTACATCGGTTAGCATTTCTGCGTTGTGTGTGCCTTAGTGGTGCATCTGGGACTCTCTCCAAAGAAGCATTGACCAAGTCCCTTGCCGGTGTCGTAATCATGGATTATAGGTGACTGACCCTTTCTATTGAGTTCTTTGTGTCTGTAACTTTTTTTAAATTCCTTCTCTTTGACGATGACTCCTCTTTTTGTTGATTCTCAGTAATGAATTTAATCATTCTATCTCTGTGTAACTGACTATATCATCAGGAGGCCTTTGTAATCCACATTGACTTGTCCATAAAGAAGGTCAAAATTTATGATGCCACCCAGTGCCACTTTCTCCTCATCTATTTCTAGATTCAAGCAGGCATTGAAAGCGAAAATCAACTTCTATCTCGACATTCACCTACAGAAGATAGGAAAACATTAGCGTGCTGAAATTCAAAATGAACAAGAACAATAGTAGTTCATTATTAAGTAGACTTTAAATTACACATATGCAAGCATTTTATTTAATTTGACTTTGCAAAATTCAAAATTTAAGAAGGGAACTTAAATGTGCAAATTTTATTTCATTAAAAATGTATCTTGTTTTCACCAAATTTTATTACAAATTTTTTCTTGGAACTAGTCAGAGACACTGGCCATATAGCTATTTTTAAAATGAGTATCATCATTTAAAACATCATGTCATGTAATACTTCTTTAACTATCATCCGTTGATCAGCAACATGGGCCTCTCGCCTTGGGAGTCTACTAATTGGTGTTGACCTCACTTTTGGTTGAGGTCTAGTTTCTTCTTTAAAAGCCTAGGATCTATTCATAAGACTTTCTTGTTGACGATTACTAGAAGACTAGTAAGGGAATCCTCACCATCAAAATTTCTAAAACTCTTCTTTGCTCATCTTGAAGTTCCACATGTTGGTTCTAACCTCTAGCACTTAGTAGGTGGAGCAAATATGAGGGAGCTCAAGAGGAGTCCCCATAGAGCTGTTTGGTCTTAAGGTTAGCCCAGGGTGGTGTGGTCTTGGTCTGTCTTGTACACACACACTTAATCCCCTTCACCTTTACTCACAACCTCAACCCTTAACCAAACATGCCTAGCTTGATACCTTACTTTTTTGGAAACTTATGCGGATGATCCCCTAAACCATTAGCCCTAGGCTAGGGTTTGGCTAAGACCAACACATGGAGGATCTATAGTGGGAGTTCCCTTGGTCTCACGGCTCAAAGAAGAGAACTTTTTATGACTAGCATCCTCAATTGAATTCATTCAACCCAAATACCCAATTTTGGTCTTTTGCCCCCAAACTTTTTGAAAAATACCAAATTGCCCCTGAAACCCTAAACTATCCAAAATTCCCCAAACTACCCAATTTTGTCCAAAAATCATCTCAAACTCTTTCAAACCACCCAAATTGCCTAAAACATCCCAAAAATTTAAAAACTCCCAAAATACCCCAGACTTTGCCAAAATTACCAAAATGCCCTTGGAGGCCCAAATTTTTCCAAAACCTCCAAAAATCATTTCAAATACTTTGAAAACCAATCTTGATCACTCATGAAGACCAATTTGACCAATTTTGACCAAAATATCAATTTTACCCTTTAAGGCCAAACTACCCCAAATCACTCCCAATTTCCACCAATTTCACTTCAATCTTCCCCAATTTTAATTCAAATTCAAAATTCATCATGCTCAATCCAAATGGAAACCAAATTGAAACCCAATTGAACTCAATTTCAAACCAAATTCAAGCTCACTCAAAATCCCCAATTTTGACCATACACTAAAATTTCCCCAAATTGGATCCCATAACCAAATCAACTTTCCCAATTTTAAAATCTAAACTCTTCATGACACTCCCTAAAATCAATTTGAGCCTCCAATATGCCTTGGACTAGCCTTAAGTCTCACCCAAATCCAACCTAAATCAAACCCCCAATTTCGCCCCAAAATTCAAAATCCCCCAAATTGAAATCCATAACTCAACAATTTCCACCCAATTGATATCCAAAACTCTTAATCACACTCACTTTAACCAATTTAAACCTTCAGTGGACCCAAATACAAACCATAGTCCAATCCAAACTCAATTCTAACCCAAATGCCTCAAAATTGACCATATGCCAAATTCCACTAAATTGAACCTTGCAATTCATCTAATCCCACAAAACTCACTTCTTAAGTTTCTCTTAAAATGTTCCTAGACCAAATTGAGCCATAAATTAGTTTTGTTCTAAAACCAAATATACCCTAAACCTAACTTTTAGCCAAAAGCCCCACATTTGAAATCATGACCTAAATTAACTTAACCCATTGGACTCAACCCTTGCTTAACCATTCCAGCAATGCTTAGATCCGCTAAGATGCTAATAACATCATCTAATGACCTCTAATTGAGCCATGGACGAAGGGTAACCAAAATTATGGGATTTCTTCCCAAAATTGATCAAACCAAAAAAAGATTTGCCACTAGCCTTCCCAAGCCCCAAGCCCCAAGCCCATCAGCATTAACTCCTCTAGCTCCTCTGAACCACCTAGCCACCAGCTTAGCCTTGGCCCACCAACATAGTTGTTGGAAAAATCCAAAATTAAGACTTCCCAATAGCTAAAAACCTAATTTAAAACTACTTGAATTGGTTCACTACCATTGGACATTGGAGCCTCTTTTCCCTCCACTTAAGCTGCCTTTTGCACCCACTGACCAACCCTCTTGGAGCCTTGAACTCCTCTATTTAAATGATGCCCCTCCATGGCCAAGAAGAGGAGAGTGCTCAAACCTTAACAAAACTCTGCCAAAATTCTCCCAGACTCCCTAGCAACCCAGAGAAGCTAATTTCCACAATTCTCCAGCCCTAATTTCCACTGTCCAAGCTTAATTTCATACTCCAAAATCAGGACCTTTCATGGCCATCCCAGAAAACTCACTCAAACCCTAAATTGAAGTGCTTTTAAGCTTCACCAGTGCATAAGGAGAAGTTTCCCACTCATGCCCCATCATTTTGTGCTCTCTAACCCACACTTAGACTAATGTCGCACCACCCTCTGATCGAACTCCTACATAGACTCAACCTTAGCTCAAAGCAATAGTTGGAGGAACTTCGTGTGGTCATAATGAAACTAAAGAACCATTCCAATCAAGTCACCTCTTGTACTAAGGTTTGCACCATTTTCCCCCAAACAGAGCTCTGTTTCGATTTTTATGAAGAAAAGTTTATGTCCATGCTTAATCAACGTATATATGTGTTCGTCTCGATTAGATGCACATGTAAGAATAAATCATGAGTGATTTCATTGATTATCAACAAAGATCAAAGCAATTTAGTATGGAAGATTCTAGAATTAGGAAGATCGGGGACGAAGGACGCATGTCGTCCGTTTAATGTGTGTATTGATCCAATGTACTAGATGATTTCAAACAAAGAAATGGTGCATGAATGCCTAGCCACGTGGCAGCTATGGTATAAAGCACAGTGAATCAGAGAGCGCCACATGGGGCTTTGACGCGTACGAGGTTGCACTGGTGGCAGACATGTTTAAATAGAAAAATATGGACTAAATGGATTTATTTAAATCAGAGAGCTTAGAAAATTCATAAATTAGTGTAAAAAAATCAAAAAAATAAAATAAAAATAACTTCTTGCTCAGTGAATAGAGCAGAATAATTGAAAAAAAGATAAATATTCATTTTATGTGTATATGATTTTTAATTAATTAAATACCATTTGGACTATTTTAATTCTAATTAAGTAAATAATAATCACCATGACTTGAAATTTTAAAAGTTGAATCCTCATATTAATAGGAACGCTCTCTAATTTTTCCAAAGTTGGAGAGAATCTCTAGCTTTGAAACCCCAATTTTCAAGACTAGTTGCCTATTTTTGCTTAGAATAATTTTATAATTAAAATATAAATCAGAAAAATATGGGACTTATTTTGATGGATTCCCTATAGTTAGAGGACTCTAGGAAAAATATAAATTAAGTTTAAATATTTATGTACATTTCTATGGTTAATTAAATCAAAAAATCTCACTAAAATTAAAATGAATAAAGTAATATTAAAAAATTAACAAAAAATGGTTCCACACTATAAAAAATGATTATTTTAACTCATTGTAAAAATTTGAAACTTGTTTGAATTGAACTGTTAGGTGTGTTAATGAATGTGTTAAATTTGAAACTCATTTGAATTGAACTGTTAGTTGTGTTAATGAATCTATATTAAGTTTGTGAGTAAATCTATGTTGTTTGTATGCTTGAATCATTTTGGATTGTTAGAATTTTGGAAGTTTAATACTTGGGTAAATGGATGATTGGAAGATGACTAAATATTTATATGAAGTTAAATCAAACTAATTAGTGTTGGGAAACCTTTGATTTGTTTTTTTTACACTTTAGAAATCAAGAAAATTGAAATTTGCAAAATCTGGTTCTAAAGGCTAGGCGCTAGAATATGGCGCCTAAGCTGCAGACATATATGCAACATGGTGCCTAAGCTCCGAAGCCAGTGCCTAGGCACCAAACCTGCTGAATCGAGTGAACACCCCTATAAATCACGATTTGAACCAGAACAAAGCCATTTTTTCGCTTGAACCATCATCTTCTTTGCTGCATTCAAATAATTGAACTCCTAGTGCTTCTCCAAGCTCGCAAATTTTGGTGTTTTTGGACAAAAAAACTTCTAATTTCATCTTCTTTAGGTAAGATCTAAATTTTGGCACAAAAAATTTCTCATTTCACCATGGATTTTTTCCACATTGACGGTAGGCCAAAAATTGAAAATATTTGAGAAAATAGTGAGAAATCTATGGTTGAATGCTTCCTTTTCTTAGAAACTACTAGTAGGAGTCCTTAAAACTTATTTTTATATTTTTTGGAATTTTTCTTAAATTTCTAGAAATTTGCAATGGCTCCTAAAACAAAGAGAGGAAATGAGAAAGAAATTTTTGATAATACAAAATTTGTAAATCACAAAGCACAAGATCAATATAATGAATGTCTATTATCAAGAAAGTTTATTGTGGACGAAAGTTTTTCTAGTCCCGAAGCTGCTGTAGGAAATTTTTTTGTTCCTCGATGCTGGGAAGGTTTTTGCTACTTCACTGTTGTATTAGTTGTTTCAGTGGTGTGAGAGTTTTATGCTAATCTGCATAAACCAACGAAGGAGGAAGTATTTGTTTAAGGAAAAGGAGTTGAGTTCACTTTCAAGAGGATTAATGTTTTGTATGATTTTCCTTCTACTTTGGAATTTATTCTATTCTGAGTTTGAGCCTTTTGAGTCAGAGCTGGATGAGATCTTTGCATTCCTTACAGATGAGCATGAAGCATGGGAAATCAGGAATGTGCATAAGGTAAAATTTTCCTCTTCTATGCTTGATGCCCCATCTAAAGCTTAACATTACTTTATATCTGTTCAACTTCTTCTTACAAACAATTTGAGTGAAGTGACTTGGAAGCGAGCTATTTTGAACTATTACATTCAGAAGATGAAACCCATTGACACTGGTTCTCTCATATACAAGGCTATTTACACATCCTCCACAGCTAGTACTTCTGCAGGTTTGAGCTATCCTTCCCTCATCTTTACTATTTACAAACATTCTGAGGTTAAATGTGAGACATGGGAAGAGCTACTACAACCCACTAAAGCCTATATGAAAGGCTAATGTGGACACATATGGAATATCTTGAGGTAGAGTTTCTAATATTCTTTCTACTTCAAACTCGATACCTTCTACCTCTTAACTTCTACCCAAACGCCTTCCAGTTTGGACATTTTGATGGAGTAGTTGCAGACAGACCAAAGTGTTATATTATCTGTACAGTAACAACTTTAAGAGAACGAACAACACTAGAGTTATCTGGAGCAATATATGAGAAAAAAGAATGATTATGAAGCTGTCTTCAACACTTTCTTAGTGAGCTTTTTAAAAGGTAATCATAATGTTGAGTTTCCTCAGTATCCTCAATATCCTTCATTTGAGCGTCAAAAGTCTATGAGTGAGGATTTTAACTAGCATGATGATGATGATGATGATGATGATGATGATGATGATGATGATTATGATGATTAAAAGGAGCAATGATTTAATTACATTTACCTTATTATTAATGCTCTTTAGTATGTTGATTGTACTGAACCTTGTGATAGTTATAGTTGTTGTGTCTTTTGAACTTTTTAGTTTTCATTGCACTACTGTGTTCCTTTTACTTCACTTCATATATATATATATATATTGCTTGTGTGTGATAGTAGTTCTTTACTTTGAACTTTTCATTGCTAAGCATGTTTAATTTAAATTTACTTACTGCTACACAGTTGTTTTTACTTTTTGTGCCGTCATTATTTTCATGCTTAGAGGCAGATGCTAGATAACTAATCTATAAGTTTTTCTCTCTTCATACCTGTTTTGTACTGTCGTGTCATAAACTATTTAAAAATTTAAGTTTGGGGAGGGAGAAATAATTTTTAAAATTAAACTTTGTTTGTCCTTAAATAAACTATATTTAAATTTTATTTTAATATAACAAGTGGTATGTGGCATTATTTTTAGAAAAATATAATTTTAATTCTGTGATTGATATAGTATACTTAAGTAAAAATTCTTAGTAATAAAGGGTAATTCTAGAGTTAAGATATTTAGCATGAAAATTTAGAAATATGATTTTATTATCTAGAGTAAAAAAAAATTGTATTTTTGAAACACGAAGGATCTTAGATTTACTATTTAAAAAGAATTTTGAGACTTTGAAAAATCATTTTTGTACTAATATACATTATCAAATTTAGAAAGGTGAAAATTTTTTATCTTTAGGAAGAGGATAATGAAGTTCAATATCATTAAAGGCTATCCTGACATAGCAATCCTCACATGAAAATTAAAAGAAAAGAAAGTATTAAAAATGAACCTAAGAGGAAAAAAAAAATAGAAACAAGAGAATAGTAAAAAGAAAAATATGTAAGGAGAATCTTGAGGAAATGCCTAATTAAGAATTGACTTCACTTGAATTATCTTAAAGGAAGAAACTTACTTACACTTCTGAGCTTATTCTTAATTTTAAATATATTAGCTAAATCTTAACTAATAAGAGTTCTCATAAAATTCTTTTCTAAGATCCCTAAGACTAGCAATGCACTTATTTCTAAAATGAATATAAAATCAGAATTCCTAACTTAAGTGCTAGATTTTCTTACACTTTAGCTTTATCCTGAGTTATTAAAAATTTTTCTAAGGTTTCACTATTAAATTTATGGACCAGAAATATAATAATCTTTAATGAAACCCAGTACCATAAGTTAAAATTTTTTATGTAACAAAATAGATGAGTCACTTGAGGATAAGTAATATTTAAGTTTGAGAGAATTGCACGCCGTAAAATTACCTACTTTTATATGTACATTTGATGCTCATATTTAAGGATTTTGTGCTTTAACGAAAGGTAATTTTTCTATTTTTGATTTTTGGTATAAGAAATGCAGTTTAAGAGAAAAAGGAACAAAAATGGAGCAAATGAATGTCAAATAGAGCTAAGGAACAAAAATTGGCCTAGCACCTAAGCGTCAGGATTTGGCGCTTAGGCACGAGGTAATTAGTTTGGATTTATAGAAGGTTAGAGCCTAGGCATCAAAGTTGGGTGCCTAGGCGTCAAATTTGGGAGCTTAGGTGCCAGAAATGGTCAAACCTTTTTGATATTAAATTTGGATGAATTTTGAAGAAGTGCTTGAAGTGACTCTTGGTGATTTTGAGAGTTCTATTTAATATAGCCATTGGCTGGTCAAAAAGGAAGACTTTTGGTAGTGTTGTTGTAGAGAACTTTTGGTGAGTATCTTGAGATTTAGTGTGTGGTGTGTGAGTGTGTGAGTGAGTCTTTTTAGATTCTATTCTTGTGTTTTGTTAGAGAAAGAAGACAACAAAAGAACTACAAAGGATTTATTTGGGGAGAAGTTTAAGATAAGTACCTTGTATTTATGTTTAAGTTTAGTTTTATGTGAAAACTTGGAGTTTAATATAAATCATGTTTTGTTATGTTATCCTCATGAATTCTGAGTAGTTTTCTTTCCTTTTTTCCTTGCAATGAGAAGTAATCATGTGCATTATTAGAATTGTTCATAATTTCTCATATTCCAGACTTGTGATGATTCATTACTTGGCTCTTCATTTACATCTTCAATCTGGCCAATTGGAGTGTTAAAATTTATTGTGAATCCATAATGACCAGAGAGGGCTATGTGTTCCTCAACTAGTAAGATTCACATTAATTCTATGGGTGAGAAGGTAATTGATGGGTTAATGCAAATAAATCCAGAGATAAGTTTTGATGGGTGTAAAATTGGTGTTTCTAGGATGACAAGCTAGATTCTTGTCTATTTAGTCTAGAGTTTGGAACCTTAGGAATGGTTAGTCCTATAGAGAGGGAACAATAAGTAATTTGTATGTGGGAGGCTAGAACCCACCCAACATAACCTGAGAGAGTTTGGATCCTCACTTTAGATTAGCCAATGTTCTTTATGCAGTCTTGAGAGGGTACAGAATATGTATGCTCCTATTTGTCACAAAACTATATTTTTAAACTTTATAAGTTTAATTCCTACACTAATTATAATCTTGTTTCAATGAGAAAGACTTTTTATATTATTTGAATTCCTTTACACATAACTAGTTTAGAAAAATTGCATTTAACTTTAGCTTTAAATTAGAATTAGCAAACTTTTATCTTAACCTCTTACAAAAATTTTTATATTATTCTCCTACAAATTATGTTTGATGTTTTAGTAGAAATTCTTCTATGTTGAAATAGAAATTCTATTCTTCCCTGTGGGTTCGATACCGGGGTGTTTTTAAAGAAAACTCTATATTACTTGAAACAATATGTATACTTGCATAGTACTCATAATGTGTAAGGCATTAATCAAAATTTTAAATTCTTTAACATATCTATTTTGCACACTATCCATTAAATATAAATTGGGTTAAGTTTTTTGTCATCTTTTTGAAAATGAACTTTGTAATTGTGATTCAGGTCAAGCAACTGGGGACATTTTTCCACATATGGGTCATCAGACTAGTGTAAGTCGAAGCTCTAGGTGGCAAGGGCAATCAAGACATTGCTTATGTGTGCCAAATGAGGGATACAAAGTGGGATTCAGAATAGTATCTCCTCCCTCAAGAATCCGCAATAAAAAGAGAGGATATGACTGATGATGTTATTCACCAGCTTTGGTAAGTGTTTCCTCTTACACTCTTAGATTGCCCGTAGTCCTAGCCTGATTAGAGTACCTAAATTTTGGACTATGCTATTTTATAAAAAAATGCCTACAATATAGGATAACAACAGTTTTTTCTGTGACATGATTACTTTTTTTTACAAAAGCAAATTCCACATGCCTGAAAAATTAAAGAATTTTGGTGAAAGCTTATGAAGGTCCAAAGGTTAATTACTTGGATTGAGGTTAGGGATTGCCCTCCTTGTATTGCCGAGTTGGTAGGTTCTATTAAAGTTAGAATTATAAAGCACACAGCCCACCTCTGAGCCCCCACCTTTACTAAATTCTTATAATTAGTCTCGGTCTTTTATATGTGACTACGGGTTTGATTTTACTTTCTCATATTTTCCTATGATTTGCTTTTCCACCTTTTTGTACTGGGAATTCTTGCTTTTCTTGCTTTCCTTTCTTGCATTTTACTTAAATTATCTATAACTATATTATGTTTTATGATACGATGCAACAACGGTAAAGGCTAAGATATGCACCTACATTTTATTTACTATAGTATTTAATATCATACACCATTAACTTTTTACTTTACCATGTACATTGTATTTGTAGAATAAAAACAATAAAATACACTTAAAAAAATATTAAAACAAATAAACTTCTTGAACTCATTTAAACTACCCTTTTTGAGTATACAAAGATTTCTCGGATGAGGAAACCTATGGTTGCTAACAAGGATCCTTCAATTTAAATGAGCTTAACAACTTGTTTTGACTAAGTAAACTCAAAGGAAAATAAAGATGTCGGGACGACAGAATCATAGAATCTTGACTGGTGTCACTTAAATTAAATTAAAAATCCCCCCAAACATTTTAATAATAAAATCTATTAATAAAAAGCTAAACTACAAGCCTTGGAGCTACCACTACAATAAGGAGCTTGGAGTAAACTTTGTGGGTAGAACAATGAGGTTACAATGCATAGAAGAACAACTTCAAGAGAGCAAATGTGGGCTCCGTTAGATAAAACTTTCCTAGTTTAAACAACAAGCCATAGGATTTTGAGGTTGTTTGGCTAAAGTGACATAAATCATCACCTTATTTTTAGGATTTTTTACAATCATATTATACAATATGAGCCCTATCTCTTTTAGGATTCCAAGGTTGTCATTTAACATGACATAAATCCACCTAGCTTTCAGGCTCTTTGCATTATTAGATATCATGAATATGTAAGCCCTAAATAAGTCAAGATGAAACATCAAATAATATCATCTTCAAAACTGAAGCCAAACTATCAGATAGTTTGGGAAAGTCACTGAGGTTCTCCTCCAGATCTGTGACATCCCTTACTTCTTATTCCTTTGGATTCCTAAAATTTTTGCTCCTATTTGATTCACTACCATTTGATTTGCATTATGTTAAACCATATAAAATAAGCTTTGTAATCTTGAAGAAAAATACCTTTGATCATTATAGAGAGTTTTCTTAAGTGGCTTTAGTCACTCAGTGGCTTCAGTCACTCAGGATGCAATTGACTATAAGGGCTTGACTTTATAGGGAACTAAAAAACCCAGATACTATAAACCTTATATAATCCATATATTAGATAGTGGAACTTGTCGACCAACATATAAAAAAGAATCACTGACCAAACAGATGTCACAAATACTTTACTTTATCTAATCGAGCCCCGTTAACAAGAAGTGTGCCTATTCCTTCGGATAGGTTTTTTGTTTTTGGTAAGATGCTCAGTTATCTAAACTATTAAATGTGTGAGGCCTTTTGGTCTCATTTTCAAAATAAAAAATACAACTTTCTAAAATAAAAATTATAAGTATATGTTCACCTCACTTTTGTTGAGGTCTAGTCTTTCATCCTTCGAAGCCTAAGATTTTGCTATAAGACTTTCCTGTTGACTATCCTTGAGAACTAATGATAGAACCATACCCATTAAAAACTCTAAACACCTCTTTACTCTTCTTAGAGTTCCACAGGTATGGTTTTGACTTCTAGCACTTAGGGAGTGTATCTTGGTTTTAGGCAATTATCAGAAGACATCCCTAGGTGGCTTGGTCTTGGTAAGGATTACACAAAGAGGAGTCAGGGAAGCTATAGGGATACTAATGATGATTAAACCTTAATGGTTATGGCCGATGGCAAGTGTATCTTGGTTTTAGGCAATTATTAGAAGAGATCCCCTAAATCAAGGGGCCATTAGTCTATGGATCATGTAGGGTGGGCTAGGTAGGTCTAGCCTAGTTACTAAGGTCCAAAGTGTGGTTGTGGTGGCTTTGGCTTGATCAATTTGATTTGGTTTGGTCAACTTTAGAACATGGGTTCAATTTTGGGAATTTTGGCTTGAAGTCATATTTGAGTTTGACTATTCATGGAATTGAGCTCAATTGATTGGTTAAAATGGTGTATATGATTGTCAAAAAGAGCTTAGAAAAAGAATTGTGCAATTTTGAGTTAATTTGAAAGATTAAATTGATGGATTTTTGCTCATAGCCAATTTTGGTGCATTTGGCTTAGCCTTAAGTTTTGATTGTGCTAGGGCTATAATTAGACTCAATTGTTGGTTCAAATTTGTCCAAGGGATTTCCATGAAGAGTTTTGAATACTAATTGAGTGGAAATTTTAGGGTTATGAAGTTCAATTTGGTGGAATTTCATGTTTTGGGCAAAATTGGGGGGTTTTGTCAAAGTTGAATTTGAGTGAGAATGGGGCTTGAACAAGCTAATTGAGGGTTCTATTTGATGTGGGGGAGTGTTTTAAAGAGTTTAGGACTCAAAATAGGTGCAAGTGGATAGGTTTGAAATTGGGTCAAATTGAACTTGGATTTAGTTTCAATCAATTTTATGCATGATAAATTTGAGTTTAGAATTGAAATTAGGGAAAATTGAGATCAAATTGGTGGACATTGGAGGTGAATTGTGGTAATTGGACCATTCAGGGCAGTTTGAGGCTTTTTGTTAAAATTGGCCAAATTAGGTTTAAGGGAGTGGTCCAAATTGGTTTTTGGGACATTTGAAATGATTTTGAAGGTTTTGGGACAGTTTGGGTCAGCAGAGGTATTTTTGTAATTTGGCAAAATCATGGGTATTTTTGCAATTTTGAAAATTTTGGGGTGTTTTGAGCAATTTTGGTGGTTTCGAATGGTTTGAAATGATTTTTGAACAAAGTTGGGAATTTTGGGAAATTTTTGGGATTTTAGTCAAAATTGGGGTTTCAAGGGTAGTTTGGTAAATTGGGATAGGTTTTGGGGTAAAAGACTAAATTGGGTATTTTAGTAGGATAGGGGTTGCCAACCACACAACCGCTCTACCTGAGCCATGGACTAATAGAATTCCCTACCTTGGGTCCTCCATGTACTGGTCTCACCTAAACCCTAGCATAGAGCTAGTGGCCAAAGGGACCATCTACATGAGTTTCCCAAAAAGTTAAGGGGCCAATTAAGCATATTTGACTAAAGCTNGGTCACGAGAGGTATTTTTGTAATTTGGCAAAATCATGGGTATTTTTGCAATTTTGAAAAATTTGGGGTGTTTTGAGCAATTTTGGCTTTTTCAAATTGTTTGAAATGATTTTTGAACAAAGTTGGGAATTTTGGGAAATTTTTGGGATTTTGGTCAAAATTGGAGTTTCAAGGGTAGTTTGGTAAATTGGGATAGGTTTTGGGGGTAAAAGACTAAATTGGGTATTTTAGTAGGATAGGGGTTGCCAACCACACAACCACTCTACCTGAGCCATGGACTAATAGAATTCCCTACCTTGGGTCCTCCGTGTACTGGTCTCACCAAACCCTAGCATAGAGCTAGTGGCCTAGGGGACCATCTACATGAGTTTCCTAAAGAGTTAAGGGACCAATTAAGCATATTTGACAAAAGCTTGAGGTTGTGAGTGTAAGTGGGGGGGTATCAAGTGTGTGTGTGTGTGTGAAACTGACCAATGCCACAACACACAGGGTCCACCTTAAGGCCAAACAGTCCTATGGGAACTTCTTTTGAGCTCCCCCATACTGGCCGCACCTACTAAATGTTAGAGGTTATGATCAATATGTGGAACTTCAAATTGAGTACAAAAGATTTTAGAGGTTCTAATGGTGAGGGTTATTTTACTAGGCTGTTAAGGATGAAACACACTTTTTGGCGTTCAACACAACACACGTATTGGCGTTTAGGGATCAACAAAACCACGTATTGACATTGACTGAAGAGATCAACAAAACCAACATGACTGTCTGAGTCAGTAAACTCAGAACATAACAGAAAAAGTATAGAAGATTTTTATTTGGGAGTAAGTAGGGACTCCTGCTAGGGAAAAAGAAAGGGGATTCCAAAAATAACCATAAGGAAAACTAATGGTCGCGAATTTTAATATGATGTTTTAAAAAAATAATTTTTGATTTCACTTTTAACAATTTTGGAGGATAGAATTATGTATCAGGAGACCGGATCGAGAAGGAAAGCATAAGGACTTTCATCCAAATCAAGAGGTGACAACAGTGCAGTGAACGATAACCATTAATGACATTACGCTGGAAAGAAAAGACCAAACCGATTCAGGCAACCACTAGGGACATTACATCCAAACTGGCTCTAGCTATAGAATGGCAACCATTAAGGAAATTACACAAAAATTCAAGGTGGTAATTAGAATTCAGGTATTAACCGCAGGAGGAGAACTAAAATTCTGGTACAAGCCTCGAGAAAGAATGACTATACTAGCTCGAGCAAACGCTAGGGAAATTATGTTTGAACTGGATCTAGTTAAAGAATGACAATTACTCGTGACATTACACCAAACTTCAAGGTGGGAATCAGAATTCAAGTACTGACCCCAGGAGGAGAACTAGAATTCAGGTACTAGCCTAAAAAAGGAATGACTATACTAGCTCTGACAACCGCTAAGGACATTACATCCGAACTGGATCTTGAAGAAGATTGACAACCGCTCGGGACATTACACCTGGAAGGAGAATTGGAATTCAGGTACCAGCCTCGAGAAGGAATAACTATACAAGTTCGGGCAACCACTAGGGACATTACGTATGAACTGGATCTAGTTGAAGAATGACAACAACTTGAGATATTGCGCTAAATCATTAAGGTGAGAATCAGAAGTTAGGTACTAACCTTGGGAGGAGAACTAGAATTTAGGTACCAGCATCAAAAAAGAAAAATTATACCAGCTCGGGCAACCGCTGTGGACATTTTGTTTGAACTAGATATAGTCAAAGAACGAAAATCGCTCACGACATTACACCAAACTTCAAGGTAGGAATCAAAATTCAGGTACTAACCTTGAAAGGAGAACTGGAATTCAGGTACCAGCCTCAAAAAAGAAATACTATACAAAATCAGGCAACCACTAGGGAAATTACGTCTGAACTAGATCTATTTGAAGAATGGTAACTGCTCGGGACATTATGCCAAACTTCAAGGGGAGAATAGAAATGCAGGTACTTACCCTGAGAGGAGAGCTGGAATTCAAGTATCGACCTTGAAAAGGAAAGGCTATTCTAGTTTAAGCAACTGCTAGGGACATTACATCCGAACAATATCTTGTCGAAGAATGGTAATTGCTCAGGACATTATGCTAAACTTCAAGGTGGGAATCAGAATTCAGGTACTGACCTTGTATCGATGGCATTTTTTTGTTAAGGAGTTATCCATTAGAAGCTGTTAGTCACCAAAATCGAAATCTTGTTGCCCACTTCAAAAAGGCATTTAATTTACATATGTATATAGTTTAGAAAAATATGAAATAACACTAACCCCATATTTTTCATAGTTAAAATGAAAGAACACTATATCTTAAACCATGTATCTATCTGGAAGGATAAACACAAAACTTGAGGATGAGACTCAATCAAATAAACTAAGAAATATATGACGTTTATTTGGTCTGCAAAACCAATTTTTTTGCAGATAAGTTCCCCTATTTATTATGAAGAATTAAATAGGGTTTATATTAAGCTGGGTTCAGAAAAACTTCCTATAAGGGCAAGCCCCTATAGTTAATTACATCTTAGATAACCAAAGTCACCTAAGAAAACTTTCGATAAGGAATGTTATCTTCAAAGAGGTCAAAAGGATACGATATTTCAATAAGATCAGACAAAGAGGTGTGAAAGGAGAATGACTAAAATTTGAAACATTTATTGTAGGATCCAAAGGAGAAAGAACTAAGGGATGTCACAGATTCAGAGGAGAACCTCGGTGACTTCCTAATCTATCCTATTATTTAGCTTCAATTTTGAGGAGAAATTATTTAAGTGTTTCATCCTACCAACTTTATTAAGTTAGGGCTTACATTTGTGTGAAACGATCACACAGATAGCCTAGAAGATGTGAGGACTTAGGTTGCAACGAATGACAACCTTGGAATTCTAAGACGAGTTAGGGCTTATATTGTACGATAGAGCTATACAAAAGCCTAAAGATGAGTTGAGGATTTATATTGCACTAGGAAAATATTCTCAAAATCCTATGGCTTGTTGTTTAATTTTAAGGAATGGTTTAGCTGGGGTAGACATGTTTTGATGTTGAAGATGGTCGTGTTTCTCACAATGCTAGCTTCAAGCTCCTAGTTGTTACGAGTTTAAGTTTTCTATTGTGCAAGTTATAATGTCAAATCAGATATCTCTATAGTTAGAGTTCTTTAAATTTTATGAGGGATATTAAAGTTGATTAGAGCAACACCAGTTAGGATCCTACGGTTTCCTTGTTCCTGTACCACTATTTTTTATCAGATTCACTTAGTCCAAATAAATTTACTAAACTCAACTTAATGAGTTTCATACTTTCATTTAGATCATAGGAAGCCTCGTTAGCAACCACAGGTTACCTCCTTCGAGGGATTCCCGATCATCCGATAGAGTCATCTTAATTTAGTTGCATTTATTGTTTTGTGATGTTTGTGATTAAATTTTGAGTTGTCTTATATTTTGACTGTTGTGGTGGTGAATTTTATCTTGGTTGATTTTAGTTTTGGTTTTGGTTTTACAGCTACCCTAGCAGTTTTGGTTTTCATGTAGAGTGACATCGTTGTTTAACATGCAAGTTTTATAAGTATAGAAATACAATGTGGAAAGTATAAGAAAAGACGACACCGTTAACTGTTAAAGCGTAACTGGCGAGTCTTCTCGTTACACCACCTGAAAGGTCAGTACTTGCAAGACATGTATATAATATTACAAGGAACTTAAATTGCAAGAGTAGAAGAAGGTTTAGTTACCAAACCCCAGGCTATGATTTTGTTGGATCTTGGAAGATCCTGGTAGATGATTTTAGAGAACAATATGGCAAGTCCAGTTTGCCCTTCAGAATGTCCAATAGATTTTAAAATGCTCAAGTAATGACCTTAGATCACTTTGAAGATCTCTAGAAATATTTCAAGTTCATTTTGAACTTATCATATTGTTCCATTAATCATGTTAGCTCGATGTGTGACTACCCGGTTGCTCAGTGAAACTTAGCAATTTAATTATCTCAAGGATAAAATACTTGATTAATCAATTGTTGTTTCGTTTAAGAATTATGTGAGTGGGTGCCCTTAAGGCAAGTTTAGGTTATTTAAGATTATGGTGCCCACAATTAAGGTCAGACTTGTAGTGTTTAAAGATGTTAATCACCAATTATGTCATCTTCTAAATCCGATCAATTGGGTTTAGACATCGAGTCTATGTCACTACTAAGCCTTTAAAATTCATGATAGGTGAAAGGGTGATTATCAAAATTTTGATTTAAGGGACATGTATTCTTATCAAATGGTCAAACCATCCTCAACTTTGGGCTTAAGAAAAGTGAATTTCCATCTTTCTAACTTAAGCCCATCACTTAAGAATCGTCTGATCTTAGTTGATTCCCCAGTCATGAAGATTAGGAGGATTATGGTTTTGTTGATGTTGTGCAGGGATAATGAGGGAGTTTCTATCTTTTAATTCCATTATTTTTAAATCATCCAAATATGTTTATTAAGATCAAAATTACTCATTTTCCCTTTGGTTAATTCTAAATTTTGATTAAGGCACCAAAGCCTAAAATTACAACTTCGCCCTTGGGGCACTTAACCGCATAACTCATTAAACACAACTCAAATGACTTTGAGGGTTTAAAGTGTCATATTCATGAGGTAATTATAATGTTGGAGCAGAAGATGTGGACCTCTCAAAATTTTAATTTAATTTAGATAATTATTTAAATTTAAAAGATAGGATTTTCAAAGGTTAATTAATTTAATTATTCAAAATAAAGTTTGTAACTATAGAAAAATTATTAGAGGTCTCGTAAGGTCAGAGAAACACTTAGGCAAAATTTCATGATTTTTTTGAATTAAATTTTTATTACTATTATTTAATTTTTAATCAATTTCAATGATTAAATTAATTAGAAAATAATGTTTTAATTACAAAAAATCATTTTTATATTTTTAATAGACATCTCTGAATTCTGAAAACTCAAAGAACCAAGTTTTGTATTTTTGTGATTTTTAATTTATTTATTGTAATTATCTTAATGAGAAAATATGGAAAATTCTTTTTTAAGCTTTTAAAATTTATATTTTAACTTAGAAAAATAAGGAAAAATATCCTAATGAATTCTAAGTGATCAAGGATCATTTTCACTCATTTTGAACAATTTTTATATTTTTGAAAATTTTGATTATTTTAATTATTTTTAATTCAAAATATATTTTAAAAATGAAATATTCCATAAAAATGGATTTTATTTTTGTTAAATATCCCTGGTGACAGGAACTCAGAGAACTAATTTTCATAATTTTTCTAAGCTTATTTAATTTAATATAATTTTTTTATACAAAATACAAGGTTTCCTTACAAATTCATTTTAGTGCTTAGACTAAGTCAAATAATTTTGATAGTTTTACTGTGAGTAAATATGATTTTTATGGACAATGGGGAAGTGATCTTGTCAATTTTTGATAAGTGTATGATTTACAGAAATTAATATAAGGTATATGCAATTAATTAAGCATGAAAATATAAAAGATGATTCAAAACATCACAATATTTATCCTAGACTTCTCTGACTACAGGAAACCTACTAAAATTATTCTCATAATTTTTCAAGTGATATTTTAACTTACATAATTAAAATAACCAAAATAGTCACCTTAGCTTGAAAATTAGGGCTAGAAGCATAGAGGTGTCCTCTGACCTTTGAAAAATCAGAAGACATGGCCCCTGTTATGGAATGAACCCTCAAAATTTCAAGCTATGGTGAACAATATTTAGTCATGGAGAATTGAAATACCACAGAGGGTATTTAAATCATTAAAAATTAGGGAATAAGAAAATAATTTTTATTTTTAATCCATATTATTCTACTCCGTTCACTGAGCTAGGGGGTATTTTTGTTTAATTTTTATGATTTTTCTAGAGAAAGATATGGATTTTTGAAATTTAGGCATTTAAAATAATTCAAAAAATCCCTAATTTTCTACTTATCAACGCAGGACCCACCGCAACCTACGGCAGCTCCAAACTTACACATGGTACGCTCTCATTCGACGCCACCATCCACTTCAGCTGCCATGCATCCAGCGGTTCACGTACCATCCGCTGGTCCGACTTGATCTCCTCAGTTGGTTGGATACATGCGCAATCGGATGACTCTTAATTATCGTCACCAAGTGACTTAACCTGTAAGTTGTTCACACTAAAACCTTAAGATCTTCATCTAGACTCAACCAAATTGCATGGGGTTTGTTTCTAAAACTTCATCTACTCAAGACGAACACATCTATACAACTAATCAGGTATGAAATCAAGCCATTACAAATTGAGAATCAAAATATGTTCGGGCTAGGGGTAGAGCTCAATTCCTTTATTTGAGAGGGGAGGCCAAAATCAGATGGTTTTGGTAGCTTTAATTGGACCCAACGAACCTCCAGATGAAGTCTCAAGCCTTGATGAATTGTATAGGTATGTTTTCGATCAAGGTGGATTTTAGGTGTTGGTCTAGACCTACTCTAGAGGCTGTTTTAGAGGGGGGTTTGATGGGGAGTCAACTCCTCTTGCTTTAGGGATGGTGTGTGCACAATTATTTTGAGTTTGGTGGACTGTGGAGAGATGTCCTGGTTTGAGCTGAAAGTTTAACCTCAAAATTGGGCTTTCACAATGTAGATCATGGGGGAAAATGGTGGCAATGAGTATAGGAGTTCTTTAAGAGCGTCTGAAAGCAATTGGACAGAGTTTCTCCAAGGATTTTGGCACACTCCTCTCTTTGGCCAAGGAGGGACTGATTAAATAGAGGAGCGTAGGAGGAGCTCAGGGCTAATTGATGGGTGTAAAATGGTGCTTAGGTGGAGGGTTGAGGAGCTTAAAAGAGCCATTGGGATGAGCTAGCCTATGGGTTGAAATTAGGTTTGAATTTGAGCTTAGGGGTCTTGATTTTAGTGTTTTCCAGCCACTAGGAGGGCTAGAGGTGGTGGCCAGAAGGTCAGGTGAGCCAGGGGAGGCTTAATTATAATTTACTCCCAATGGTAAGTGATGATGAAAGAGATTTTTGGTTAAGGCCCAAAAATGGGATAAGATCCCTTAATTTAGGGACCCATTGGTCCATAACTTACTTGGGTGGTTTGAGAGGATTTAGCTTGGTCAATAAAGTGTGCTTAGTGTTCGTTGAGACTCCAATTTGGGTCAAAAAGGCCAAAATTTGGGTTTGGGTTATACTATCCATAAGTTTGAGCTCATTTTATTGATCAACATTGTGTAGATGATTGCAATGAAGATTTTTTATAAAGGATTGAAGTAATTTTAAGGTCAATTGAATGCTCAATTTGAAGGATTTTGGGATTTTGGTCAATTTAGACATATTGGACTAGACTTGGGTCTAGGTTGGACTAAGTCCAAATTTATGGTTGAAAATGGTCTATAGGAATAGCATAAATAGTTTCCAACATAAATTGGGTGTCAATTTTGAGGTTAGGGCATTCAATTTGGTGGAATTTGGAGGCATAGCCAATTTGGGGCAAATTTGGGGATTTTGAACTTGGGTTAAAGTTAAGTGAAATTGAGGCTTCACCAAGTCCAATTGAAAGTTCAATTTGGTGTGTAGGAGTGTTAGGAAGAGTTTATGGTTTAAATTGTGGAAAATCGAGTAGGCTATGGGGTTCAATTAGGGGAGATTAGGTCATAGGGTCAAAATTGGGGGTTTTAGTTTTAATCAAAATTGAGCTCAAAGCATGGGTCAATTAGGCTTAAATTTGATTTAAATTAGTCATATGAAAGGTGAGTTTGAGTTTAAAATTGAAATTGAGGGAAATTGGTCCTAAATTGATGGACATTTGGGATGAATTTGAGGAAATTGGGCCTTTAAAGGAAATTTGGGGATCTTGGTCAAAATGGTCAAATTGACTAAATTGTGTCCAATCGGAGGGTCCAAATTGGTTTTCAAGATATTTGAGATGATTTATAAGGTTTTAGGAAAGTTTAGGATGCCAATGGTATTTTTGTAAATTTGGCAAATTTGGGGGTATTTTGGTAATTTTAGCAATTTTGGGTGGTTTTTGGCAATTTGTGTATTTTGAAATGGTTTGAAGTGATTTTTGAACAAATTTGAGTTTTTTGGGTGAAATTATGAATCTTGGCCAAATTTGGGATTTGGGGGGTGTTTAAGTAATTTGGGTAGGTTTTGGGGTAAAAGGGCCTATTTGGAAACTTTGGTAAAATTGGGGTATCAACCACCTTACATGAGCTATGGATCAATGAAATCCCCATTTGGGTCCTCTATGTACTAGTCTAAGCTAAACCCTAGCCTAGGGCTAGTGGGTCTAGGGGACCATGTACATGAGTGTCCCAAAAGATCAAGGGATCAAAGTCAACAAATTAGGGTTTAGGCTTGTGGGTGGATATAGATGACAATGAGTGTAGTGAGTGAACTAGCTCCCGACCAACACCCAGGGTCAACCCAAAGGTCAAACAGCCCTATGGGGACTCCTCTTGAGATCCTCCTTACTGACCACACCTACTAAGTGCTAGAGGTTACGACCAGTATGTGGAACTTCAAGTTGAGCAAGAAAAAGTTTAGAATTTCTAAATGTGAGGGTTCCTATTCTAGTTTTCTAAGAATAGTCAATATGAAAGTCTTATGGCTAGACCTTAGGCAACTAAAGAGGGAAAACTAAACCTCAACCAAAAGTGAGGTCAACACCTTAGAAGCATTAAAAGTCCAAAAAACTTGTCAAAAGAGTATGAGAGATTGTGAAGAATTACTGAGAAGGGAATAAAGGAAAGGCATATCCTGAATGTTGAGATTTTTTGAGGAGTGCGGCACTCCGTGGGGATTGTGACAAATTTGTGCAGATAGAGAGATTAGTGCTGCGAAAGTGGAGAGTGTGGAATTTCGAAATCAAGAGGAATTAATTTATTAAATTTAATTTCATTTTTCTTATTATCTTTATCATCTTTTGATTATCACGGTATTTTTTCAAATTTTTTCTCCATTGATTTGTTTTTTATTTTATTTTTTTATTAAATTTTATTGTCAAACTTTTGTTGTATCGTTTTTTGTTCATTATAATTTAGAACCAACATGTGGTTCTACGCCTCTTTATCCATCGCAAAAAAATGGGAAACTTGACAAATATACTAAAATCTGAAAGAACTTCATTAAACTACTTCAAATCTCTGTTACAAACTGAATGCATACTGAAGCTGTCAAAAGATAACTTTTTGAATACATTCTGAAGCATCAAATATTGAATACATATTAAATGCTGAATACACCTGAAACATTACAATTCATATCCGCCATATCTTGATGTAGTACAAAAAGTGACAATACCTTTCTATATGTACTCTGTAGCAAGCGCATAAACAAGCCAACCTTCTAAGCCACGCTATGGGACAAGAATTTCTTTTACGTGCACATAGAAGTACAACTATCTCATTGCTCGTATGGGCGTATTTATTCCAATTCTTCATCTGAACGGAATCCATATGATATCTTCCTGTCATCCATTCTTCTTAACGTAACATAAACTCTATGGTGTGGCACACCTGGGATGTAGTGCTTTGCTAAACCTGCTCTGTTTCCTTTCAAAATTAAATATGAACCCACTGGCAACAAAATTTCAATAGATCCTTAGAATTCTCCATGGCCAACAATATCAATTTCTTTTCCAAATAGAATATCACTCTTGCTCATAAAGGACACTGTGCAGAAAGGCCTGACAAAATCATGGTTATGTGGAGGAATGCAGTCTCGTTCCTCATAGATGTTGATGATGTAGCTATTTGGAATGCAATCTCCCAGTAGTATGGTCCACCTGACCATTCTCTTAATCATAATTTTTATCGCAGAAGGCAGAGGATCCACCTCGTCATATCTTAGGATACCCGGGGGGTTTCCTAGCATATCATTTATGAAGTTATAACAATAACCACACTTAATTCTAATTCTTCCCTTTCCCCTCATCCATTTCTCAGGCTCTGAGTAGGCCTTCTTCATTAACAAGCGGGCCAGCCACTATCCCTCAAGTTGAACATGCAATCGAGTATCCTCCTCTCATCACTTTTGGAGAAAACTCCTATGTGTTGTTCCAGACCTTCTATGATGTTATCTAATTTCCCTAGAATTTCCTCATAAAACTCAAATTCTCTTTTCTTGACTTTGCTCATCCATTCTAACTCTATAGTAGAAATCCTTTGTGTTTTTCGGGGCTGCTCCCCCATTTCAATCTTTGTGGGAAACCATCTCTGTGTTAGCTTTGTATACAGTAGGATGTTTGACTCAGTATACTGGTGCTCGACCTCTCCACACCCGATGTCGGTAGCTATATACTCCTTGAAGGTATAGTGACTCTCCAAATGGAGGATGTGACATCTTGAGCACTCCAAAAATGACCCCGTTGTTGATGCTTGTCTTGGAATATAAATGTTACAAATTGGGCAACCTGTGCAAATCTCATTTGGAATCTATGGCGGTGCGGCTCTGTGACAAACTCTGTCTCTTCTTTCGTGATGGGTGGACTAGTAAAAGTTTCCCTCATGCATGGATCATAGAACACCTCCTCAGGAATTGGGGTAAGTGTTCCCTCTTCTTCTTTTATATATATTCTCTCCTAATATAGAAAAGTTCTATGCTTATGGGAGTTGGCATTACGACGTTGTGCCCTTCTAAGTGGCACATCCTGTACTCGTTCTTCATCAAAACTAACCAAGTTTCATGTCAGTGCAGTGATCATGGACTATAAATGGCTGGTTCCTTCCATTGGATGTTGTAGCTTATTTGCTTTCTTCCTCTTTTGTAAGGAGTCTTCCTTAGTACTAATTTCGAGTAGTGATGGTAACTCTTCTATCTCCCGATGGCTGATTATGCTCATCAGGGGACTCTCGTAGTCTACATTGACCTGACCGTAGTCCAGGATCAAAGTTCATGATGCCGCCCTACGCTGTTGTTTCTTTATTTACTGAGAGATTCAAGCCATCTTTAAAAGAAAAAATTAGCTTCTGCCCCGACATTTCTTTACAGAAGACAGAAAAACATTAGTGCACTGAAATTCAGAACGAACAAAAAGAATAAAAAATTAGTTATTAAATGAGTTTTGAATTTATACAAGTGCAAGTATTTTATTTATTTAATTTAGTTTAATGAAATTTTAAACTTAAAATGAAGGAAATTAAGGTAGGCGAATTCAAAATTTCATTTTATTGAGGTTAATTCTATTACCAAATTTTAAGCCCAGTTACAGACGCTGGCCAAACAAACATCCCTATAACGAGTAACATTTTAAAAATTCATTTCAAGTAATATCATGTTGTGTAATATATCTTCAAATATCGACCATTAATCTTCAACATAGGCCTTTTGTCTTAGAAATCCCCCAGCTGATAAGATCCTCTTGAATAGTCCTTCTATATGGAAAATGGTCCCTCTCAAGTTAGTTTGAATATTCCATCTATCTCACAGTGTACAAGAATAGGTCTTCCGAGAACGAGTACAAGATCACTAAATTTTAACACTCTCAGGCAGACCAACTTGTCATGAGCCTGCACAATCCTTGCTTGGTAGGGTTCCAAATTCTACTATGCTTCTAATCTTTTCCCTTGAGCCTTCAAGTTCCTTAAGTCCAAGCTTCGTAATTTCTTTTGTTGTAATTTTATTAGCAAGGGTGACCCTAAGAGATAGAAAATAGACTTCTAGATGTAGTATAGCCTCAGACCCATATACAAGTTCGTAGGTTGTACATTGAGTGGCAGTTTTAAATGTCATCTTGTAGGCCCACAAAGCTTCCGACAATTTATCATGCCATCCTCTTTTATTCTCGTCTAACATCTTCTTTAAAATTTGCACGAGCATCTTATTGAAGGCCACAGCCCAGACGTTTTACCCGGGAGAGTAAATTGTTGAGTATCTCCAATCTATTCTATGTCGCTTGACGAAGTTGTTGATCTTAGTACATTTGAAGGTTGACCCATTATTTGAAATAATCCTACGTGGCACACCAAAACCGTAGACAATCTGACTTTTGAAGAATTGAAGAACATGTTGTGTTGTAACCTCCCACAACGACACTGCTTTTGTCCATTTGGAGAACTAATCCATAGATGTAAGAATAAATCTCTCTTAAAATATGAAGGGTCTATTGGACCTACTATGTACGTGCTCAAACACTTGAATGGCTACGAGGCAATGGTTGGATGTAGCACATTCAGAGTTTCGTTTAAGACCACCCCTGCACTTGACAAAGGCTACACTTTATGGATGCATCCATGCAATCAAATATCATTGCTGGCCAATAATATATGTGGTTTTTAATTTTCATTTTCATCTTTGGCCCTGCTGGTGAGCTCCACACAATCCGACACGTAGGCATGTAAACGAGTTGAACCCGAGCGAGCCCCGACTCAGTTCGTGTTTGGATTGTTTATATTTTGAGCTAAAAAAATAGGTTCATGTTCAACTCGTTTGCTTAACGAGCTATTCAAGAACAAAGAGTAGTTTTGACAACCCTAATCACGTAGTCATAAGATGTTAAGGGTTGGGGAAAGATTTAAAAATTATTGTTTAAATTAAAACATCATTTGAATCTATTTTCTAATCTTTATTTTATTTTATTAATTAAAACTTTTAATTTATTATGAATCTTTGTACCCATGTAGTTAATTAATTTTTTTTAAAATATATGTAGGTATGTGTGTGTGTATATATATATATATATATATATATGATGAGCAATATTTCGAGCCAAAATGAGCCAATTAGAACAAAAAAATCTTTGTTCGTGTTCGGCTCCTTAACTTAGTGAACGAGCCGAACACGAGCTGTTTGTGAACAATAATTCATTTTGACAGCCTTACCGATGTGTACTTATTTCAAGATATTTATGATTCGGCTTTGCTTAGACATCTCAGCAACATCTGATCAAATGATCTTCTGTAGAGGACATCACCCGCTAAAGCTTACGACATAGCTCTTTTTGTGGTGTGATATGCTTCAGACTTGTCGTCTAGTAGCTTTTTAGTTTGCAAATATTCTATCAATGCCCTGCACCGATCTTCGTTAATGTCAACTACTGCAATCATCATCTCTTCTTATTTTCTGAGTTTATGTATATTGTTGAAGTCGATCTGAGACCAAACCTGACATCCTTGTACTGTAATGTCAATGGAATCCTCTGGTGGACATGTCAGTTCTTTAGTAAGTTACGCTAGAGTGGTGGCATGGGCGTTATCTCTCCAAGGAATATGGTATAAAGTCACACTAGGGATCTGCTCTAACAACTTATGTATCGATGGTATTCTGTTATCCTTGGCTTCAGAATCCTGTACTGTCCGACGACTTGTTGAATGACGAGTTATGAGTCACCGTAGATGACAATGTCTGTTATAGTCATTTAGATTGCCAACTTAAATTTGGTGATTAATGCTTCAACTTTTGTTTCATTATTTGTGCATGGCTCTGTCAAGTGATAGAAGAATCTCAACATAGCCTGATCTAGTGTGATGAAAATCAGACCAATTCCTACTTTTCCTATTATAACAATCTCTGATCCTTTGTCCTTTTTGGCAAATGAAGCTCCATCGAAGTGCATTTCCTAACGTATGACACTGAACAACTCCATTTGTAGTATCTGCTCATCTAGTAGCTCATCATTGAGAGGGGTCCCAACTGGAAGTAGGTGTGTTGTGAGAAAATCTGCTAAAATCTATCCCTTGATAGCACGAAGGGGAACAAAAGTTATCAAATTGCATTAAAATCATCGACCACCTTCCTAAACATCAGAAAAGTGTTGGTTGGGTCACCAAATATTGCAATGGATTAACTTTTGAAATAAGGGTTACCTTATGATAAAGCATGTAATGTCTAAGCCTCTGGGTGACAAAAATTAAAGCTAGATAATCTTTTTCAATAGTCAAATACTTTACCTCCATCAGTATTAGATGGTGACTCAAGTAAAAGAATGTGTTTTCCTTACCCTCATCATTGACCTGAGCTAACAGGGATCCGAGAGAGTCATCTAAGACCGTTGTATAACATATCAGAGGTCTTCCCGTGATAGGTGCTACGAAAACATGAGGTGTCATTAAATATCACTTAACATCCTCACAGGTCTGCTAGCTTTTCTCATCCCAAATAAATTTGGCATCCTTTTTAATTAATGCCGAGAAGAACTGACACCTACCTGAGAGATTAAAAATAAAGCATCTCAGATATGCCAACTTTCCTTTGAAAGAACGTAGTTGTTTCAAGGTTTTGGGAGGAGAAAATTCCAAGATAGATTTAACCTTAACTAGGTCGATCTCGATTCTCCAATGAAAAACAACGAATCCTATAAATTTCCTTCCCGGAGGTGACACCGAAGACACACTTTAAGGGATTCATCTTAAGATTGTGTTCTCGTAATCATTCGAATAAAATCCTCAAATCATACAAATGATCTATTCTCTATTTATTTTTTATGACCATGTGAATAAGGTCATCAAAGATCTTCATCATAGCTAGTTAATATGTTGCTCTAGTGTTCTTCAACCAGGATGACATTATTGTGTAGCAGAAAATTTCAATCTGTATCTTGAAAGTTGTGCTGTTGCATCTTCTAGAGCCATCTTGAGTTGGTTAAAACTTGACGTTCCATCCATGAAGGAGAAAATCTCATGCATCCAAGAATTGACCACCATCAACTCTATAATCAGTAATGAAAACTCATCTTTTGGACACACTTTATTTAAATCCCTGAAGTTGACACAAATACAAATTTGTCCATTCTTTTCTTAATTGGTACAATGTTAGCTAACCATTTGGGGTATTGCTCTTCCCCCACAAAGTTAGCATCTATTAACTTCTTTACGTCAGCAATGACTTGATGCTCTATTTGGAGGTGCATCCTTCTAGGAGCTTATTTCATTGGGGTCATATCTTTGTCCACCTCGAGTTTATGAAGTACAAATTCTGTTGATAGCCCTAACATTCCATCAAAGCTCCAAGTAAATTAATCTTTAAACTCTAAAAATAATTTTATCAATTATTTAGATTCTTCCTCACTGAGTAGAGAACTTATAAAGGTAGGTCAGGGCTGCTCCTTAGTGTCGAGGTTGACTTCTTTCAATTGATCAACTGGTGACTTAATCTCTCTTCAAATTTTTGTGGAGCATCATCTATCGAATGATCTTCAGAGTCATCCTTTACATCAAGGCAATCCTCTTACAATCCGCTAGTAACAACCATGAAAAATTTTGTGTCATTGACTGGTCCTATAATACCAAATCCGAGACCTTCTTTCGAATTTAGAGTTCCACAATTTCTCAAAGAGTTGTAGCTTATCCTTTGACACTATCTTTGACACATATCCAAATTAAATTAACCAAAAGTAACCAAAATTTAATTCCATTAATTCATTAGATTCCTCTTCCAAATTTACATGGTTTTCCGAACTAGTAGAAGGGGAATTACAGTAAAACTTGACCAGCTTTGAAACAAACACTACAGACTTCTTTGTTCTCTAAGCTCTCAACCTTGTCAGGGGGAATCAAAGTAAGGGTCATGGCATACACGTAGTGGCTAATCCAATTATACATCGACTCGTATTCACCTTTCTCCACATCTTCCAAGGAAATCTTGAACTGAGGCTTCTTCTATTTTATCATCATCATTTCTTCCTCGAAGCTGTCTTCCACATCAAGGCCGATGGTTGGCCTAGTCCATTCAACAATCATGTTGGTTGTTCCTTAGCCACATCCCCAACCTCGATCTCAGGTGTGTGGGCTAAAAGAACATTTACTAGCTCATTGTGAAGAAATTGTAGTAGATCATTGAAGCAGAGTTGAATGGCCTTTCTCTTGTGGTTATTCTAAGTCTTTCATTTCATTTTTCATGATTTCTTAGGAAAATATAGTATTCTTTGGAGGTGCGTAGTTGGCGGCGTCTTCGTGGATGCCACTTCATGAATTGAAAATAGTTATGAATCTTTCTTGATGTATTTTTCTTATCCTTTTTTAGAATATTTGATGCACTAGTGTTGAGATGATGGAACTATGTTATGCTCATGAATCCATGGTGGACTAAGTAAAGAATTGAAAGAGGTCTCTACGCTGATGATATGAAATTTTGTAGACTAGCTCTCCAACTTTCATTAACAACATAATTGATCCAAGGGCTCTTTCTCCCTTCTAGGTAAATCCTCTTAACATCCACTTATTAGCTTTGAGCTCCTGAGCATCAATATCCAAGTATACCAACGTCTGTAGACTCATTAAGTTGAGTGACAATCCTTGATTTACCCAAACTCTGGACAGCACAAACCTGATGATACTTATAGAGATGTAGAGTTGTCTGTTGTGGTCGATGGTGCCGAGCAACAAGTCTACATCTGTAAATGTTATCCCAAGTTGTTCTTTTAACAAGCAAACATCATCCAAGGATGTGCGGGAAAACTGAGCTAAAAAAATCTTTGGATCAAGTAAAGCACTAACTAGAGACTCTCTCATCTCCTTTACTAAGATCAGAGCGTCGTAGATGCTTAAATTGGTTGGCAACCTCCTAAGATGAGATAGTACATTATAATCCACTTTATACAATCCTCCACTCTTTACTTGGTTATGTGTCTCTTCCACTGGTGGAGGTGGAGGTGGCTCTTCTCAAGAAACTATTTGTTTTTCTTTATCCATTGGAGCTGTTCTCCCCACTTTTCAAGTTAACCTCTATGATCTCTTCTTCTTCTTCTTGTGATGTTGTTGGCAAAACTTCCAACGTCTCTTCTACATTGGAGAAATCCAAGTTGATGGCAAGCAGTACACCGTGGTACTCGAGGACTGTTTCCTCACTCCCAGCGCTATCAGAGTTAGTTTGGCCAACGTTAGTTACGTTATTTAAAAGACCACGGTGGGGCAAAAAGATATTCATACATGGTCATGTGTTTGAGGATTTTCTTCCTTGAATCTGGGACAACCAATCTAACAGAGGCAACCCCTATACTACCCCCACACTATCGACCTTCATGATGACGTTTTCTTCTTCCTTGACTATGGTGATTTCTCTAGTGAAATATCTAACTCTGGTTGGGCAAGCTGTAGACTCTGGATGGCTGCTCGCATTGAAGCGATCTGAATCTGGTCTAGTATCTTCTTGGATGATTTGCTACAAAATGTGCTCCATTCATCTTCCTCTAAATACGGATCTGTCGGAATGACTGGCTCGTCTGAAATCATATTTACAAAACCTCTTTCAGGTTCTTTTAAATATTCTTTTTGGATTGTTATATTTCCTTCTTTACGATTCCTCCCAACCCAATCCTTGAAACTGTAACAACACTCTATTGTGTGTCCTAACATCCTATGATAGGGGCAAAAAATGGGATAATCCTTCTTGTTAACTTCCTCTAGCTTCTTTGGTTATGACGAGCATCTTCATTAAATTTCTGAACATCTTCAACACATCTTCATCTTTGAAATAATACAATATGTTCATCCAATCTTAAAAAGTTGGTCCCCGTTTACCATCTGTCTGGTACTATCCTCTCTCGTATGATTGCTAGCTAGATTACACATTCAACTACATCTGCTACTGCTGTTGAGGCTTAATATGCTATGATAACTGTTGGGAACACTAATGACATTGCTCGGCCTGAATCCTCATCAGCTGCTTCCATCTATCAACTGTCTCTACTGTTCCAGACTACTTCTCAAATACTATGCCTAGTCTGGGCCTGTCAGCCTTTTCCTAAGACTCCATGGCTTGAATTCTTCTTGTAGACTGCTAACCTTGCTTAGTTTATTGAAGGAGTTGATGGTGAGTCTCTTAAGCATGGAACCTACCAGTCCATGAATGTTTTTGAGTAGAATCTCAATCACATGGTGTTCCTATAGTCGAGGCTCGCATTTCATGCTTACGTTTCTCCACCTTAATATATAATTCACCAAAGTTTCGTTATGCTTTTGGCTTTCCACTATGAGATCTCCAATAGCCACATGATGCTGTGCTCCAACAAATCTTTTCACGAACAAGTTCTCCAACCTGACAAATGTCTTTACTGATCTGTTGGGCAACTCGACATACCAATCAAATGATATCCTTGACAAGTTGCTAAAAACTCAGAGAAGCGCAAGGCTTCACTACCTACAACATTGCAACAACTGGCTCAAAAATGGGCTATATGATCGCACGGATTTTAAGTCCCGTCAAACACACAAAACCCATAGGGTAGGGCACGACATCCAACTCCTCTGTGTAAGGTTTAACCTTTAAAATTGATGCACCACCCCTAGATTTGGCTAAGGCCTCCCGAACTTTCTATTCGACCATCAACTTGATATCTTTTTTTGGTATTATACTTTGTGTGGAATCTTTCTTTTGTTGGTCATCTCTGTTGGTGAAGGCAACTTCTCTCCTTTCATCGGTAATGTGTATAATCTTAAGTTTATTGCCCTCTAACAAAGCCTTTTGCTGCGATTGTGATTGTCCGTGCATTGTGATCCCAACTTTCTATACATAGAGATATAAAATGTGATGTAGGCGATTATATTTATAATATTTAAATATGTGATACTACACAAGTATACATATTAAAATCACAGGAAGGATTAATTATAGATAAAAAAATACTTAGCAATATATATTTTTACTCAAACTTAAGATGATATAATAAGAATAAATGTTCGATTCTTTTAGGAATTTTTGATAATTGAAAATAAAGTAAGCAACGAATTAACTTAACTAAAATACTTGCAAGATAAAGACAATATAAGTAAAATATCTTTTTCCTTATAATGAATTAGTGATAAACATAGAAATTCAGTTGTAGAAGTACGCTAAATGTGTTGTGCCAAATAGGAGCAATAATATTCTTTATCCTTACTAGAGATGTTATAAAGAATATTTATTAATCTATAGTTTGAATAGCCTTGAAGATCAGCTAGGCAGGGAAGATACTAGCTCTCACTCTAGAGTTCCCTCTTCTACCTCCACCTAGGGGCTAACATCTTGTATCAAAATCTAAGACTATGCATCAAATTGGGGGCATTAGCCTGTCGCTCTAAAGTCCTATATTCTACAACCTTGAAAATATATTTAGCTATTTATTTACACTCAACCCCATGAACTACATTCTCATTCATGAAATAAATATGGTTCCAACCATTTGCTGACTGAGACAATACCATTTCAGATCTTACATGTTATCACAACAGGTTTTAACATCTTAATTGGCCAAATCAAGAAGTAAATGAAGTGCAAGTTCTTGAATCATCACAACTTCTTCCAATATTGAAGTCTAATACTTCAAAAAATTTCCCTTAAATATTTAATCACTTATCATTTTAAGGAAAAAGATAAAGAAAACTACTCACAATCCACGGAAAAAACACAACCACACATGAGTTTAATAGTAGAAATCATGCACACAAACAAGAAATCTAAAAAAAACCAAGTGTAGTCACAGAGATAAACATTTGTCTCAAATATCTCTACCAAATGTCTTGAAGTTCCTTTGATTTCTCTTCCTTCTCTCACAATACAAACTAACACTCAAAATAAAATAAAAAAAGTAAAGGTGGACGGCGACGGCGGCAGTTGTAAGTTTTGGTGGTTGGTTGCTGGCCTCTTCTTTTGGAACATCTAAGTCTTTTCTTATAGAAATCCAAGGGGCGCCTTGGTGTTTCTTCAAAAATATGTCTCCATTCAATGAATCTTCTAGAAGTTGTCTTCTCAAAAGCCAATTGAATGAATTTTTGTGTCCATAGGCTATTTCCCATGTTTTTATCAAGGGTTGTTTCAGACACCTCTTCAAAATCCCACTCCAATTAATATTTCTTCAAGTAACTAAATTTGGCACTTAAACTTAAAGTAAGTTGCGCTTAGGCACCAATCCTGTGTGCTTAGGCACCCTAGTTCAATTTTACACCTTTCTTCTTTTTTGCTCCAAATTTGACCCTTTGTAACTCATTTGAGCATTTTTCATCCATTTGATTGTACTTACAAGAAAAACACACAAATACCTTTCATTAAAGTGCAATATCTCAAAAATAGGTATAAAAATGTGTATATTAATACTATATATTTTAGGTGTATCAAAATACTCCAAACTTAAGATGTTACTTGTCCTCAAGTGACCTTTCAATCTTTAAAAACTAACATAAGTAGATAATGCATATGAGTTTCTTTAGGAGTTGCTAAAATTTAGATTTAGAAATATAGTAGTCCAATTTAGAAAAAAAAATAGTAAATGAGACCAACTTAAAGTTTAGAAATTTTTAATGTTAAGAAATATGAAAATATGAGTTCCTATCTAATTCATAAATATTTTAGATTTTCCAATTATAGAATTTAGCCCTTTTATTATTTCCACTTAAAAATTTTTATTAAGAATAATTTTACTTGCCATATTATATTTTTAAGCTTAAGAGTTTCCTAAATCTTGTGGAATTAATTTTTGATTAGACACTAATCCTCAAGCTTCTCCTCCCTTTTCTTTTCTTTTCTTTTTCTTCCTCCTTTTCTTTTCTTTTTCTTTTCCTTTTTCTTTTTCTTTTTTTTTCTTCTTTCTTTTTTTTCTTTTTCTTTTTCAAGTAAGAAATATTTATATTTGGATAGGTCTTTAATGGTTTTGAATTCCACTTCTTCTTTCCTAAAGCAAAGCCTTGATATAAATATTTTACTTATAAATATAATAATAGTTTTGAAAATTATTTTTAATAAAGAAATTAAAGTATTAAAAATGAAAGTCTAAATTTATAAATTTATCAAAAATACAATTTTTCTTACTAAGGATAGTTATACTATATTTAGTATTTTCTACACTAAAAATTTTTAACTTTAAGTTTTTCTTCATTACTCTAAATTTTAATTAAATTTTCTTACTCATTTGTAAAATAAAAATTTTACTTATCTAATATAACTTCATATACATACTCATTTTTCAAGTCAAAATCAATTTTATTTGAAATACAATTAAGAACAAATAAACTTTTAAGTTTCTTTAAAATTTTTCATCCCCCCAAAACTTAAATTTTTAATAGAAATAAAACATTTAGCATCATATATAGAAGCAGGAATGAAAACTAACTATAACATGCTTGCAAGAATGTTCATATCCTAAATATGCAAGTACAAAAATTAAAAATAAGAGTAGAAAATTAAATTGAGCAAATTTTTAATTCTACTTAATATAAAGAGATTCATTAGATTCTATGCAGTGGAGCATAACTGAAAAGCAAATAAACACGCTGGAAAACAAACACAATTTCAACATAAGGAAAAAATAACTGGTAGGAAATTGAATTTTTTTTTAACATGCAGCTCTTAAGTAAAAAGTTAGTTAAATTTTAAACTTTTCCAGGATTTTAAATTAAGTTAAAAAAACACTAACTTAATACACCAAACAACACAATTAACATAATTACTACCACACACACATACTAACTAAACAAAAATACAAATACATCACAAAAATGTCTACGAAACACAACAACTAAAACTAACAATTTCAACAGTCTAAACTGAAAAAAATAAGTACAGAATACCTGCACAATCCACAACACATAAACAAAAAATAACATAAAAGAGAAAAAAAACTACAAATCCAACTAAGCATCATCTTCCTCATCACTATCATCACTACACCAAGCAACTGTAGGCTCATATGGTGGATATCTAACGTACTGGGGAAATACCACAACTCGGTTACCTCTATTGAGATGATCCATAGTTGTGTTTTATTCCTCCTCATAGTCACTTTTTATTCTCATATACCCATCCATATGCTCAGCAAAATGCTCTAAATTTGAAACTTCTTCATTGTTATAAATAACATTATTCAAAATCCTTTATATAAGCTGTGACTGAGTATCAAAACCCCCCGTGATGTAGAAGTATGTGAAGTAGAGGCTCGTGAAGTAAAGGTAGCTGAACTACTGGAGAATCTACCCTTCCAACAAAAAATAGAATGATGTGAAGAAGTTTTCACATTCACACTGGTAATGGGCTTCAGTGGCTATAAGATTTCCTCCCAGTTATTATATCTAACGCCAGCTTGCTCACATAACTAAAAGGTCAAGGATGCAAATCCCAAACCTGCGGTAGTAGCAGCAATAAGAGAAATGTTAATAACTTTATAAATCAATCCTCCAATATCAATTAGCTTGGACTGCTGAATATAGTAGTTCAAGGTTGCTCTCTCTCAAGTTACTTCACTCAAATGATTTGTAGGTAGCAGACGAGCAGAGATAAAATAGTTCAATGCCTTTGCATTGGCATCAAACTTTGAGGCAGAAAAATTTACTCTTCTTTCATTTGTAATCTTCCATAATCCTCTCCCATCAATTAAAGATGGTATAATCTCATCTAGCTCCTTCTCAGTAGGACTATAGTTTGCATAAAAACACAAAGTACTAGGAGGAAAATGGTAAAACTGATTAATTACCTCAAGAGAAAATGGTATTATCTTCTCTCGTAATACGACTCCTTCCTCATTAGTCTCTGAGAGATTTACATAGAGCTCTCATACTACATAGATCACGGTGACAACAAAAAAAATAACAGAACCCCTCCCACTGGCGGCTAACAATCAACTCTTCAACAACTCCTCCCAGACTTTTGGAACATAGCTTAGAAATTAGTTTCATTGTATATAAAGCATCACTGTACCTGTCCTAAGCTCTCAAACTAACAATTTTACTTAAATCAAATGGATCTTTTCATTCTTGGTGCCATTTTATAAAAATTTGTAGAAAATTCAAAATAAATTCCACAATCAACTCCAAATCATAAAACACAACTCCTAAAAGCTTAAAATAACAAATCTATGAATTTTTCATCAATTTTTTTCCAATATTTAACCATGAATAGTGATTTTCGGGTAGCTATGTTCAAAATACATGGTGAAAATAAAAAAAAAATTGCATAGAAGTGAAGCTCTTTCGTCAAGAAGATCAAATTTAACAAATTTGACTTCAATCCACCAAGAAATTTTCAAATAAGATGATGCTCTAGCTCTCTAAATCACGAAAAACCTAGGAAGAAGGGGAAGTGGAGTGTTTTAATGGAAATTTTTAGACCAAAAATTCACTTAAAACAGTTTGCAAACCGGTTTTCATGAACTGGTGCTTAAAAGTGAATGGTTCGATGCTTAGGCGCTCGTCTATCAGTTTAGTCAGAGCTTAAGCGCGGGATTTGGCACTTTGGCACCAGTGCACAAATTTTGTTTTATTTTTTCATTTAAGAGAAACGCATTCCTAACCTAAGTAGACCAACCCTCTATGGTCTTAAAAACATTATATATACTATTCTCTTACCTCTCAATTTATTCTAACTTAAGATTCAACAATTTAAGCTAATTTGATCCAATACTAAAAAACACAAAACTTTTCACAAAGAAAACACTTATATTCATTCACAAACAAATACAAACATTTTTTAATACATAGATTATCAATCCAAATAGTCTTGGATGAGAAAACTTCTAACACAAACTCTAAAAAAAATTAACATATAAAAACACTTTAAAACACACTTAATATTAACCAACAAACATTAAACACACAAACACTAAACATAAGCACTAAATCATGAACTTAATTCCATTCTCTAGTTGATGGAATAAATTCTAGACTATCATTAGTCTCTCCTTCAGCATTTGGTATGTATATCTGAAAGAACGGACGATGATTAATAACTCTGGTTGAATCTTCTTCAAACCACTTGCTTTTCAGATACATAGCCTTATTTGCTTCTTCTATAAAACTGGTATGGCTAAACTACATCTTTAGTTGCCATCCCATATAATCTAGATGTGTATTAACTTCCATTACTTTCGCTTCAATTGAAGCCACGTTAGCCTCAATTTTAGTGATCTTTTCTGTTATTCCTTCAATACTAACAGCTAGAAAACCGTTATACATCTCTTGCGCACTCTTGCTAATAAACTTCTTTCTCATTGCTTCTTCCTTCTTCTTCAAATCACTCTCCCAAGATGACATTTTTTCAAAACTTTCTCTTTTCACTTAGAATTTAAGGGAAAAATGAAGGTGTGGTGAGATTTCTCTTCATACATCCTCTATTTATAGGCTTTAAACCCTTCCTAATACTCCTAGGGACATCTTAGAACTACTATTAAATGTTCAAGCCAACCAACTTGTAGTTAGAAGTTCTAGAAATCATAATTCACACATGTTTTTTTAACTGTTGTTCTTAAGCACCGGATCTTCGCACTTAAGCACCAGTGCTCAATTTAGTACAAGACAACTTAACATCCAAACATTCATTCTAGCATGTCAAGACATCTTTTATGGTCTTAAAATAATCACTAACTTAACATATAATCAAATTACTACCAAAATGTTCTAATTCATAGAAAACAACATAACAATAAAAATAAACACATAGATAACTATGAGATGTCTCCCACAGAGCGCTTGATTTTACATTGTCAGGCTGACATAGCCAGTGCTTATTCTGGTTAACCCAACATTAGAAAACCATTTAATTTATGTGGGTCACCTTAAAAGTAGGATTTCAGTCTGTGACCATCCACTTTAAATATTTTATTAGTTTTAGGATCTTTAATAACCATAGCTCCAAAAGGATAAACTTTCATCACAACAAATGACCCCATCCACCTGGACTTAAGTTTGCCTGAAAATAATCTTAACCTTGCATTATAAAGCAAAAATTTTTTACCCTGACTGAAAATTTTAGTCAAAATCTTTTGATCATGCCACATCTTCATCTTTTGTAAATCTTAGCACTTTTATAAGATTCATTCCTTATCTCTTCAAGCTCATTTAATTATAATAGCCTCTTCTCACAAGCATCTTTTAAATTCCTTAATTGCCCAATATGCTTTATGCTCAAGTTCAATTGGTAAGTGACACGTTTTCCCAAATACTAGCCTGAATGGGGACATTCCTATAGGAGTTTTGTATGCAGCCCTATAAGTCCAAAAAACATAGTCAAGTTTAGCTGACCAATCCATTTGGGTTGGATTTACAAATTTTTCCAATATTTTTTAAATTTCATGAATGGATAATTCAGGCAAACCACTTGTCTGAGGATGATAAGCGGTAGCAATTCTATGGTTAGTATGATATTTCTTTAATAATTTATCCATCATTGCATTTTTGAAATGACTTTCCCCATCAGTTATGATCACTCTCAGCATCCCAAATCTACAAAATACATTTGTTCTTAAAAACATTGCAACACTTCGAGCATCGCATCGAGGTAAAGCAATAAGTTCTATCCATTTGGATATATAGTCTACTGCTAACAATATACATAAATTTTTGAAAGATGGTATAAATGGTCCCATGAAATATAATGCCCAAATAACAAATATCTCAACTCCTAACATATAATTGAGGGGCATCTCATTCCTCTTAAATATTTTATTTGCTCGTTGACATATATCACAAGTTTGCATTAACATCTCTAATGATTGTAGACCAATAAAATCCATATTGTTAAATTTTGTATGTTGTTTTATCAACACCAAAATGTCCCCCAAAATTAAAATTATGACATTTTTGGATAATGTCATAAGTTTCTTCTGAAGGCACACATCTTCGAATAATAAGATTCTTTCCTTGTTTATATAAAAATGGGTCATCCCAAAAATAAGTCTTAGCTTTAGATAAAATTTCCTCTTCTGTTGGTATGTCATTCCATAGGGTATAATATCACTAACAATGAAGTTCACAATGTATGCATACCATGGAACACACCACTCATTAATATTGAACATTTTTTCATCTCGAAAGTGTTCATTAATCTCTTTTTTGAAATGGAGTGGTTTTTCTAATTCATGTCTGGACATATGATAAAAAAATTGATGCTCAGCTACCTTCTTATTTACTATTTCAAAATCAAATTGTTGCAGAAGAAGAACCCATCGTATCAATCTTGGTTTCGCTTCCTTCTTTTCATTAATTATTTAATAGCAGAATGATCTATATGCATAATACATTTAGTTCCAATGAAGTATGATCTAAATTTCTCAAAAGCATATACTACCGCTAATAACTCTTTCTCAGTTGGTTTATAATTAATTTGAGCTTCATTAAGAGTTCTACTAGCATAATATATAACTTTGAAAATCTTATCACGTTTTAGTCCTAAAACAGCTCTAATAGCATAATCACTAGGATCACACATTAATTCAAAAGGTTTTTCCCGATCTGGTGCAACAAAAATTGGTGTAGTGACTAATTTTTCTTTTAATAATTCAAAATTTTGTAGGCACTCTCCATCAAAATTAAAAATTACATCTTTTTGAAGTAATTGGCATAGAGGCTTAGCAAGTTTTGAAAAGTATTTAATATATCACTCGTAGAATCCGACATGTCCTAAGAAACTTCTAATTTCCTTTACACTTATTGGTTAAGGTAAATTAGCGATCACTTAAATTTTTGCAGGGTCTACTTCCCTGCCTTTTTCTAAAATTTGATGTCCCAAAACTATTTCTCCTGCTACCATAAATTGGCATTTTTTCAAATTAAGGACTAAATTTGTTTCTTCACAGCACTTAAGAACTTTTGATAGATATTCTAAACATAAGTCAAATGAAGTTTTTGCCATCCTGTAACTTGACTTTTTGGTATTAACTCATTATGTTCATTCAAAGTCACAGTCACTCCTCCTTTCTTAGGAACACAGTGAATTGGATTAACCCATGCACTATCTGAAATAGGCTAAATAATTCCAACATCTAACCACTTTAAAACTTTTTTTAACAACTTCTTTCAAAATATGATTCAATCTCCTTTAAGGATCAACCTTGGGTTTGAAGTTCTCTTCCATATGAATTCTATGCATAAAAATTGAAGAACTGATTCATTTTATATCAATAATTGGTCATCCAAATACTTTCTTATAACTCTTTGAAATTTTCATCGAACTCTCTTCTTCTTTTGTAGTTAATTTTGAGGAAATTATAACAAGTAGTGTAGAGGAAACACCTAAAAAGGCACACTTCAAATGTTCAAGAAGTAACTTCAACTTAAATTCAGGAAGTTTTTCAATTGATGGATAAAAATATGTATCTTTCTTTGTAGTGTCCAAAACTTCAAAACTTTTGCAAACATAATTTAAATCTTCCTTATTTAAAACTTCATATTTATCTAATTCCTTTTCTTGCTCATTTTCCAACGCTTTAATCTCAGATTTCTCTTCATAATTTATTTTGAAGTGACATTCACCTAAATATCTTATCACATCCATTCTATAACATTCATCATCTTTAACTTTGCAGGGTACTTCATGAATTTATAAATATTAAATGTAACTGTTTGATCATTGACACGCATAGTTAATTCTTCTTTCTGAACATCTATTATTGCACTTCCAGTGGCTAGGTAAGGTCTCCCTAAAATAACAGGTATCTCTTTATCTTCCTCATTGTCTAGCACAATGAAATCAATAGGAAAGATAAATTGATCCATGTTCACTAGGACATCTTCTATAACTCCTTTAGGCTAAGTTATTGATCTATCTACTAAATACAAAGTTACAGTAGTAGGGGTTATTTCTCTTAATCCCAATAATTTAAATATTGATAATGACACAAGGTTGATGCTTGCTCCAAAATCACATAAAGCTTTCACATAAAATCTATCTCCTATTGCACATGGAATTGTAAAGCTACCAAGATCTTTAAGCTTCTCAGGAAGCTTATTCTGAATTATAGCACTGCTCTCCTCACTAAGTGCAACAATCTCATTATCTTCAAAATTCTTTTTTCTGTTAAGAATATCCTTCATAAACTTCACATAGCTTGGAATTTGTTCTAAAGCTTTAGCAAATAAAATATTAATTGTAAGCTTTTTAAAAATTTCTAGAAATTTTGGAAATTGCTTATCCAACCTTTGTTGTCGAAACCTCTAAGGAAATGGCAGTGGTGGTCTTTCCAAATTAACTTTAAGTGGAGAAATAGGTCTTACTAAACCTTTCAAAGCATCCTCTTTTGGTTCTTCAATCTCTTCTCTCTCTACTTTAGTCTCTTTTTGAACTCTACCTTCCAATTCTCTTCCACTTCTAAGTTGACTGCTTTTACTTGTTCTTTGTTCTTGTCTTTTAGATTTACTTTTGTATTTTTAGAAAGTGTTCCTTGGGATCTATTACTTAATGAATTTGCTATTTGTCTAAGTTGATTCTCAATATTTCTAATTATAACTCTTTGACTTTGTAACTGATTTCCCATTTTTAATAGTTCTTTTATAGACAACTTCTTCTCCTTAAATTGTGAATTACTGTAAAAACCTGGAGAATAAGTAGGTCTATAATTACTATTCCCTTGGTTGTTCCAGTTTCCCAATGGGTTTACTTGATTGTTCCCTATTGTTGATTATTACCACTCGTAGTATTATTCCAATTAAAATTGGTATGGTTCTTCCAACCTGGGTTATAATAATTTGAATATGGGTTATTCTACTTGTTATTTATGACATTCAAAGTTTTCATTGATGCTTGAGAATCTACAATTTGGCCTAATGATTTCTCTTCAATCATAGATATTGGTTGAGAAAAATTCAATCCAAATTGTTCTAACTTCCTTGAATTGCGGCAACTTGATTTGCTAACATGGAAAAAACATCAGTTTCATGAACATTGGCTACTTTATTAAGACTTACCCTCTCAGAAAGCCATTAAAAATTATTGGTAGTCATCTCTTCTATTAAAGCATAAGCGTCATTAAATATTTTTGACATCAATGAACCACCAACAACGACATCAATAATAGATCTAAGAGATCCATCCAATCCGTTGTAAAATATTTGAATTATTAACCAATCTGGTATAGAATGGTATGGTCACTTTCTTAAGAGTTATTTAAATTGCTTCCATGCTTCAAAAATAGATTCCCCTTCAAACTAACTAAAATATGTAATATCATTTCTAAGCTTTAAAGTCTTTGATGGTGGAAAATATTTAACAAGGAATTTTTGTGCTAAATGACTCCAAGTTCTGATAGATCCAGGTGATAACAAATGTAACCATATCTTAGCCTTATTCCTCAGTGAGAAAGGAAATAATCTAAGTCTTATAACATCATCTGATACACTATCATTTTTAAATTAGCACACAATTCTATAAAATTGGCAAGTTGTAAATTTGGATCTTCAATTGGTGCTTTCCCAAACTGATTATTTGATATCATTTAGATAATAGAAGGTTTAAGCTCAAATAAATTAGCCACTACAACCGATTTTTGAATACTACAATTATGTTCATCCAGAGTAGGGTTTGCATAATCTCTTAAAAGTCTAAACTCTTCAAAATTTTGATTAATTTGGTTTGCCATTTGTTAAAAATTTTCAGTAATTTTTAATTTTTTAATTTTTCTAATAGTTTTTTCTAATTCAGAATCGTAAGGCACAAGTTCTACTGAACCTGAACTACACATACAATACTATAAAACACAAAAATATAAAATAAAATAAAATACAGTGAAAAATAAAAAAAACACAAACAATAACTTTATATAAAACTGACACTACAATATTTCAAAAATAAATCTTAAAATTTAAATAAGGCTTACTAAAAATTTTGTTATAAAAAAACTTCTTTTAGAATTTTTTTTTGCAAATTACTAATGTTTTTCTCCTTTCTCGGCAACGACCCCAAAAACTTATTCCTGACTTTCTATATATAGAAATGTAAAATGCTATGTATTTGATTATATTTATAATATTTCAATATGGGATATTACGCAAGTATACGTATCATTATCGGGTAATATAGAACTTTCTGATTAAGTCCCAAATATCGAAGCTACAGGAAGGATTAGTTTTAGATAACAAAAAACTTAACAATATATATTCTTACTCAAACTTAAGATGCTATAATAAGAATATAATTGAAAATAAAGTAAGAAACTAATTAACTTAACTAAAAAACTTGCAAGATGAAGACAATATAAGCGAAATATCTGTTTTCTTATCATGAATCAGTGATAAACATATTGATCCATTGGTTGATCTATTGTTTGAATAGTCTTGAAGACCGACTGAGAGGGAAGATACTAGCTCTCACTCTAGAGTTCCCACTTCTCCCTCCACTTGGGGGCTAACATCTCTTATCAAAACCTAAAACTACAAATCAAATTAGGAGCTTTAGCCTGTCACTCTAAAGTCCTCTAATTCTACACCCTTGAACATATATTTCTCTATTTATTTGCTCTCAACACCATGAACTACATTCTCTTTCATGAAATCAATATGTGATTCCAATCATTTGTTGACTAAGACAATACCATCTTGGATTTTACATGTTCTCACAATAGGTTTTAACATCTTAATTGGCTAATTAAAGAAGTAAATGAAGTGCAAGGTCTTGAATTATCACAACTTCTTCCAACATTGAAGTCTAATACTTCGCACAACCTCCTTTAAACATTTAATCACTTATCATTTTAAGGAAAAGGATAAAGAAAATAACTCAAAATCCTTGGAGAAAATACAGCCACACATGAGTTTAAAATTAGAAATCATGCACACAAACAAGAAATCTAAACTAAAAACTAACTGTAGTCACAAAGATAAACACTTATCTCAAATTCTCTTCACCAAATATCTTAAAGTTCCTTTGAATTCTCTTCCTTCTCTCATAATACAAACTAACAATCAAAATAAAATAAAATTAAGTATCGGTGGCTGGTGGCGACAGTAGTAAATTTTGGTGGTTGGTTGCTGGCCTCTTCTTTTATAAAATCTAAGTCTTTTCTTATAAAAACCCAAAGGGTGTCCTGGTTTCTCTTCAAAAAGGTGTCTCCATTCAATGAATCTTCTAAAATTTGTCTCCTCAAAAGTTAATTGATTGAATTTTCGTGTCCTTGAGCAACTTCCCACGTTTTTATCAAGAGTTGCTACAAATATTTCTTGAAAATTTTGCTCCAATTAATATTTCAAGTAAATAGCTTTGGCACTTAAGCGCAAAGTACGTGGTACTTACCGTGGGTGCTCTGGCACTTTGGCACCAATTTTGAGCGTATAGGCGCCCTGATTCATTTTTGCACCTTTCTTTATGTTTGCTCCAAATTTGACCCATTTTCACTTCTTTTAGCATTTTTCATCCATTTGATCGTACCTAGAAGAAAAACACATAAATACATTTCATTAAAGCGCAATATTTCAAATAGGTATAAAAATTTGTAGAAAAATACTATATTTTTTAGGTGTATCACCTTTGTATAGCTTTGCTATACAATTTAAACCCTAACTCACCTTAGGAACCGAGTTTGTTGTACTGTACGACCTAAATTTTCACATCTTCCAAGCTATTTGTATGACCGTGTTATGCAAATAAAATCCTTAACTAATAAAATTGACATAATATAACATTTAAATAATTTTTCTTCTTGAAATAGAAGCCAAACCATAGGATAACTTGGGATTTTACTGAGATTTTCCTCTGGATCTTTGACAAGCCCTAGTTCCTCTTCCTTCTGATAAATTTAGATTTAAAATTATGTCCAATTGAACTTGGATTTTGTTTCAATNTCCTCTGGATCTTTGACAAGCCCTAGTTCCTCTTCCTTCTGATAAATTTAGATTTAAAATTATGTCCAATTGAACTTGGATTTTGTTTCAATAAAATCCTTAACTAATAAAATTGACATAATATAACATTTAAATAATTTTTCTTCTTGAAATAGAAGTCAAACCATAGGATAACTTGGGATTTTACTGAGGTTTTCCTCTGGATCTTTGACAAGCCCTAGTTCCTCTTCCTTCTGATAAATTTAGATTTAAAATTATGTCCAATTGAACTTGGATTTTGTTTCAATAAATTTTAAGCATGCTGGATTTTAGTTTAGAATTGAAATTGGGGAAAATTGAGATCAAATTGGTGGACATTGGAGGTGAATTAGGGTAATTGGACCTTTAAGAGTAATTTGGGATTTTGGTCAAAATTTCAAGGGTACTTTGGTAAATTGAGGTAGGTTTAGGAGAAAAATACTAAATTGGGTATTTTAGTAGGATTGGGGTTACCAACCACACAACCAACCTACTTGAGCCATGGACCAATAGAATTTCCTATGTTCGGTCCTCCATGTACTGGTCTCAGCTAAACCCTAGTCTAAGGCTAGTGGCCTAAGGGACCATCTATATGAGTTTCCCAAAAGTTAAGGGACTAACTAAGCATATTTGACTAATGCTAGAGGTTATGAGTGTAAGTAGGGGGGAGGAGTATCATGTGTGTGTGTGTGTGTGTGTGAAATTGACCAAGGCCACACCATCCAAGGTCCATCCTAAGGCCAAATAGTCCTATGGGGACTCCCTTTGAGCTCCCCCATCGAGCAAAGAAGAGTTTAGAGTTTTTAATGGTGAGTGTTCCTTTGCTAGTCCTCTAAGAATAATCAACAAAAAAGTCCTACGGCTAGACCTTGGGTTACTAAGGAGGAAATAAGACCTCAACCAAAAGTGAGGTCAACAATCACGGGTTTTTGTTAGCCATTTGACATATGAAGATGATGCAATACTATTCTATAATGGTACTAAAACTTCTACCAAAGCTCTAATGTTGTTGCTTAATGTTTTTCAAAACTTTTCTGGTTATATATCAATAAAGCCAAATGTAATCTATACTTTGTTAAGTATATTAATAGTAATTTAGCTAGTTGGGTTACTTCCTATTCTGGCATTCACTCTGCCTCTCTCCCTCTTGAACACCTTATTATCAAGCAAATACAAATGGATGATGTGGTAGAAAAAATTAAATAAAAATTGTTTATTGGAGGAATGTCTTCCTTTCAAATGGTGGTGAGTGACTTTATTTAAAAGTGCTCTACATAGCATCCGTTTGTATGCAATAAACGTTCGTAATCATAGAAAGAGCACAAAAGAATGTTTGGAAAAAATTTTTTTGCAAAAATCTCTGGTTTGGTGGAGGTACAAATAAATTTGTGGCAGGTTGGAACAAATTCTAAAAGCTAAGAACATGAGGTGGTCTTAGGTTTAAGACTTTGCATCAATGTGCTGAAATTAATATGTGCAAGCTATGGTTTAAATTCAGAACAAGTGGTTCATTATGGGCTAAATTCTAAATTTAGAAGTACTGCACTCAGGCACGACCTTCCTCTGTCATATAAATTGATTTGAAAATTTGGAAAGCTATTTTAAAAACTAGATCCTTGGCTAAAATATTTATCTATTGGGATATTGGTGAGGATAAAGTTTCTTTCGGGCATGATCACTAGGGTATGATGACTTTTAAAGATTATCCCCATCAGTAGAATGATAATAATTTGTTGGTCTTTGACAGTTGGCTTGATGGCGAATGGGATGCAAATAAATTGAGGTATTTGGTAGGTTACGAAGCAACACAAATCGCTAAAATCCTAAAATAAAAGCATAAAAAGAATACTTTTATTTAGAAACTCAATTCAAAGGTGTCTATTACTAAATTTCTTTATACCAATCTTCATAACTCCAGCAATTACAACTGGAGGCACTTGATCTGGCATGCTCTCATGTCTCTTTCTATCTCTTTCTTCTTATGGAGAGTTTTCCTATTTATGTTACCTCTAGATGATATACTTAAGTTGAAAGGGTTGAGGATGGATTCTATAAGATATCTCTGTAAATGGGCTGAAGAAACAACCACTCATCTTTTTTATGATTTTTTTTGCTAGAGAAATTTGGATTATAATTTGGTGGCATTTTAGGGTTAAATGGCCTCAGAGGTTTAATATAGAGGATTGCTTGATCATTTGGAAAGCTGTTAACCTTACTGATAAAATACTTGATTACTTTCCTTTAGTTATGCTGTGATTTATCTATTATGCTAGAAATAGTGTTAGATATGACTGCTCTCCTCCTAATCACTCTCCTATACTTTCTTATATACTTGTACATTATGCTAAAGATTGCATGAGGTTTAAAGTTAGATACACTTATCCCTATTCTAGAGAAGGGCAGGAGGCCAACTTTGATTTTGTGGCAGCCCCCTTCCTTTGGTTGGGTTTAAGTTAATGTTGATGGGAGTTAAGTTATTAATGCTTCTGGTGCTAAAAAAATCTTTAGAGACTATTTGGGCCATTCTCTTTATCACTTTGCCTCACCTGTTAATGCTTCCTGACCCATTGAGGCTAAGTGCTGGGCAATTTTACTTATTTTACAAATTGCTGTTATATTTCAGTTAACACTCTTAATAGTAGAAACTCATTCCACCATTCTTTTTGAACTATTAACTAAGGTATCTAAGCCTTTCTGGAACCTACTTTGCATTTTAAATAAAATTGGGAACATTATTTCTAAAAATCATCTCATGGTTCAAATGAGTTTCATATACAAAGATTGTAATACTCTAGTGGATTGGCTGACAAAATGTCGTGCAATTGGGATTTTCATGGGAGTGGAACCTTCTCTATTATCTCAATAACATTATTAATAGAAATATTTTGGATGTTCCTTATATCAAAAGATATCTTTTGTTGCATGTTCATCTGTTTGGCTTTGGTTTATTTCCGCTACGTCCTTGTTTCAGGTTAAAGTTTTAATGATGTCAGGTTTATGGTTCGAGGCTTATGTTGTAGCACTGATTAATCTTATGTAGGAATTCTTCACTTACATATTAATGTTGCTCAGGATACTGCTAATTTTTTCATCTTGCTTAATTTCATATTTTTGTGGATTACTTTTGATTTTCTACTCTTGGTAGTGTTTACTATGGAGGCTGTTGTTGTGAGATATTGGTTGTCACGGCTCATTGCTGGAATGTCAAACTACTGGAATCTTTCCTTGATGGTATGCACCAACTAATGCTTTATAAATAATTTTGGGGCATCCTATATAGGGACAAAGATAATATTGTATACATTTTGGGAGTCTTTTGCTTTTTGTTTAGGTATACTTTTTTTTTGGAGATCCTTTTTTGTTTGGTGTTGTATTTTTGGTGGTAGAACCTCTATGAGTGTGT
>NEWO01000213.1:462959-482251 GCA_003013225.1 Phalaenopsis aphrodite
TATATATATATATATATCTTCAAAATGTTGGCTGGGAATGCTCTGCTAATGTTTTCAGCACCATGGTTTTCTCTTCTTCATTTAAGTTGACTTTTGGATTTGGCTTTTACTTTGTAGTGTTGATTTTACTTTGGTTGGGCCTCATTTACTTATTCTTTTGGTTGGTTGTTGTGGTTTCTAAGGTTTTTGGTTTTCTTGGGTTGTCATTTTTTAAACTTCTTACTGTTCCATTGGTTTGGAGGAAGGGTTTTGCCATTCCTCCTTGTGTTATGGTCTGGTCTGAATCTTCCATTAGTTAGTTAGTTTGTCTTAGTTTGGAGTTTCCTGGTTGACATTGGTGATAGAATTATTGTGGCAGACCTAAATTTTATTGGAAAATCCTTCTATAATTTTGTTCTTCCCTCAGTTATACCATGATTCTGTTGAAGGGAGAGCTAATTGTTCTTTTGTTAAGAAATGGACTATGAAAAGTGATTGAAATGCTATAATTTTCTCTAAAAATGAAGTTTGTTCCCTATTTGAAATTTATAAATTTACTTTAGTAGGCAAGTTCTAGCTAGGCCATCCCAAAATGGAAACAATCAGGAAAGCTATTGATGACTTAAGCCAGGTTGGCAATTAGAAGGCTGGTTTTTTTTATGGGAGGCATATAGTGATTTGCTTGTCTAAGTAGGAGGACTATGCTAAGCTATTATCTAACAAGAGCATTGTGATTGAAGGGCAACAGATGAAATTGCTAAAATGGTCACCTGATTTTGACCCGACCCAGGAGGCTTCCATAATCTCAATATGGTTTAAACTTCTAGGGTTGAAACTAGATTAATTCCATCACCAATTTTTATTCTCTATTGGGTCCATCCTTGGTAGGCCAATGAAGTTGGATATCTCAACTTTTAATTTGTTCAAACCCTCTACTGTAAGGATTTTGGTAGAGACAGACATCACTCTTCCTGAAATTAATGAATTTTGATTGGACACTCCCCATAATGGTTACTAACTGCTAGTAATCATGGAATAGAAGCCTTGCTATTGCAATCACTGTAGGATGTTTGAGTATTCTCAAGAGAAATGCTATAGACCACGCCCATCCTTGAGACCCTCTAAGGTGCCCATTCACTCCAAAAATAACTTGGCTGGGGTCTTGGGCATGACCCAATCTCTCCTCCTTTGTGTATTGAACCTATAATTAGCACTAGTTGTTCTATAAGGGAGAATACTTTGGTGCATGACCCTCCTTTGGTGACAGTTGATGTAATCATCAATATCCCTGATGAGCCTGCTACTACCACATTGCGTACTTCTCAACCCACTCTCCCATTGCCTCCTTCCCACTCAGAAAATGTTGAGCAGAATATTTTTTTGCCCCACACCTCTCCTGAACTCACCAACAACATCTATGTGGAACCGGTTGTCATGTCTTATCCTGTGGTCCAAAATCAGAATGATGTTATTATTGAGGAGGCTCTTCTACCATTAATACATTTCCTAAATGAACAATGGGAGATTTAAAGGAGTAGGAGGAAGAAAGGATCCACAGAACTCAGAAATCTTCTCACCAATAACATGGCTGAACCTCTTCCTGACCAACCCATGGGAAGATAGACTAGAGGATCCTATTCTTCTATTCATGATTAAGCTACTTTATTGAATTATTATGAGGATCTTTGTTCCACAATATTTGAGGAGGCTTAAGACCCTAAAAAGGACTCACAAACTTTCTTGTTTTGTCATTTTGAAACTTTTGGTTCATACTATTTCCAAAAAGCTTATGCAAAACTTTCATAATTTTATTTTTCTTCCCATCATTAACAATAAAATTTGGCTGTTCTATAAGAAGGACATCAAACTCCAATTGTTGGTGAATCATCCTCAATTTCTACATGTCTCCCTTCAGTGTGATCTTCTTCATACCTTTATTAAATTTGTTTATGCTGGCTAAACTCCAGGTGATAGGGCTGAGCTGTGGCAACATATTCTTCAATTAAAACCTTCAATTAATGGGCCATGGTTAGTTGGTGGGGACTTCAACAATGTTGCTAGCATTAATGAGATTGGGGGGTGGGGGGTTAGGGAGGTAGGGGGGGTTTGGAGAACCTATTGATCTGAAACAGATGCTTACTTTCTATGAAAACATCAAGGCTGCTAATTTGTTTAAGCTCTCTTTTCAGTGCCCCCTGAATACTTAAAAAAGAGGCAGACTCTATGAAAGAATTGATAGATTTTTTGTGAACTCCCTTTTGATGGAAAGTAGCCGCCATACTAATGTTTCACACCTCCCCTACACTTGTTCTGATCACAGACTCCTTATTTCTTTTTCTTCCACTACTGCCCTCCCTAAACCTAGATTTAGATTTTTCAATGTTTAGATTGAACATCTTGATTTCCTCCCTTTTCTATAATCTATTTGGAATTTTGAAAAATTTCTCCCTCCTAGGATTAGATCATGGTAGGTCCAAAAATCTATGGCTAAGCAATTGAAATCATGGAACTAGAATTGTTTAGGTAATCTGGCATTTAATGTGGTGGAGGCAAAAAAGGCTGTGGTCAAGGTTGAACAAGATGAAGCATTGGGCCTAATTGATGAGAAGGAACTGGTGGTTGTTAATGCAAACTATTTGAAGGATATTCAATTGGAGGAGATGTTCTAAAAACAAAAAGCAGCTGTTAAAAGTTTGTGGAGGGTGATAAGAACACAAATTTCTATCATGCCTATACTAAAAAATGGAGAAGCTCTAATGCTATTCTAAAGATCAAAGAGGCAAATGACAGTTGGATACATGACCTAGACAAAATTCTCCTCAATGCTGTCAATTATTTTCAGAATTTCATGTCTTTTCCCAATACTTCCTATCTTCAATCTATTGAGCCAAATCTATTTACAAATGATGATGATGTAATTGGTAACCTTGATCTAACTTACATTCTTTCTCAAGAGGAGATATGACAGGCATTATGTTCTATTGATGGTGACAAGGCAGCCAAGGCTGATGGCTTTACCTCCATTTTTTATAAGAACTCCTAGTCTATTGTCAAGATGGAGATAATTGATGTTGTGCAAGCCTTTCTCAATAGGTCTGATATGCCTAAGTATTCTGCAAACTTGACTATTACCTTGAATCCTAAAGACAAAAAAAACATAGATAGGATCAATTCAGACACATTGCTCTTACCACTGTGTTATTTAAGCTCATATGCAAAACTTTGGTGTTTAGATTACATCCTTATCTGCCTAAGTTGATTGCTTCTAACCAATCTGCTTTTATTTCTGGTAGATGGATTACTGATAATGTTTTGCTCACCCAAGAACTCCTCTTAAGTATTGATAGACCTTGTAGAGCTGGCAATCTCATGTATAAATTGGATCGCTCTAGGGCCCATATCTTTATTAACTGGAAGTTCAACTTGGAGGTTCTTCATGCTAGAGGGTTTAACACTCACTTTTGTCAGGTGATCCAAAGATGGCTTTAGAACAATTTCTACACTATTTTAGTGAATGAAAACTCTTATGGTTTCTTTCAAGCTTCTAGGGGCATCAAACAAGGAGACGCCCTCCCTCCCTCCATTTTTATATTGGTTTTAGATTATCTATCAAATATGTTAAATAAGTCCTTCTCATCCTTTGAGTAACTTTGATTTTCCAACAAAGTAAACTTTAATATCATTCACTTATGTTATGATGTCGATTTCATAATTTTTTCTAATGCTTCCAAACTTGCAGTTAATAAAGTGTACATGCTTTTAGAACAATTTTAGTCGCTATCTGGTCTTTCTCTAGTTTCCAGCAAGTGTCAACTAATTTTCAGCTAAAAGACTTTACCTGTCTCAAAAAATTGGATCAAGGACTACACCAATTTTAAAGTTACTGCACTTCCTCTACATTATCTTGGAGTCCCAACTTATCAAAGGCAGGGAAAGATAGACCCATTTTGATGAGGTGGTCTCAAAGGATCTCCACACAAATCTCCTATTGGACCAATGTATATTTTTCACAGGGTGGGAGAGTCACTTTGATCAAAAGTATCTTATCCTTCTTTCCGATGTATATCTTGCAAATGCTGAAGATGAAGAGAAGAACTAAGAGAATTTAGGAGCTCATTCTTAATAAGTTCATGTGGGAGGGCTATCATAAACAATATCACTAGATAAAGTAGGATAAGCTCTGCCTTCCTTTGTCTGCTGGGGATTGGGTATTAAATCCTTCCAACAATTGCATCAAATTTTTTACCCTAAACTCTGGATCAAGTTTGGAGATCAATCCTCTCTCTGGGCTAAGTTTATGAACCAAAAATATTGTAAGCTAACTCATCCTTTCACTGCTATCAGGAAACCTAGTGACACCAAAATTTGGTCTGATCGACTGAAGGTCAGAACAACTGCTGAAGATTTGTATATCTGGGAGGTTGGTGATGTGAAGATTGATTTTTGGTTGGATAGTTGGTTACTTGATGGAAAACTTCATACATCCTCAACTCATTCTGATATGCTTCTTCCTTTACCAATACAAAACTGCTAGTTGAATCACCAATTGAATCAGAACATGCTGACTAATTTAGTTAATTTCGAACAACAATTCCACATTACAAAAGTTCCTATAACTCCCAATTTTCCTGAATGAATCATTACCAAGAACCCTCAACACCTCTCCCTCACTAAATATGCTTATTACAATCTGAATAATTGGCCAATTCTAGAATGGGAAAAAATCTATGTGGGTTAAATTCCTTAGCCCATCCAAGTATTTATTTTCTTAGAAATGTGTACACAATATTATTCCTACTGATGATATCCTCAAATTAAAAGGTCTCAAGGGACCTTCCAGATTTTATCTTTGCTTTATTCAAGAATAATCCTTACCTCATATCTACTTTCAATGAAATATTGTTAAAGTTGTCTGGACACACATGACCACATGATTACAATTACCTCAATCCTTCTCTCACTGTCAAAATTTCTCTGAGTTCTCGAGAACTTGGAAGGAAATATAGGCTGAAATCATCTCTTTTATTATTACTTGGTTTCTTTGGATGGCTAGAAACAATAATAACAATGAAGGAACTTTTGTTACTCCTACCCACATCAGCACCAATTGTCTATCCTACATCTATAAGATTACTACAACCATGGGTTACAATGTAAAGAACAAAGCTTGGTATTACAGGAAGGAGTTTGAAATTTTGTCACCTTCTCCTCTCCAGATTAAATGGACTCATTAGAGGAAACCACTGCAAACTTGGATTAAAATCAATACTGATGGCAAATTCAAGGAAACCTCTGCTAAAATGGGGGGCATCTCCAGGAATCATATGAGAAATTTTCTCTTAAATTTTTACTCTCCCATCTCTACAATCAATGCCTTACATGTTGAAACTGAAGTTGTAATTTGGTCACTTAAAATTGTTGTTGCTATTGGTTGGCCTTATGTACACCTGGAACTTGATTCTTCTTGCCTGTTCCAAGTCCTCAAGGATGACCTCCCCTCCCCCCTGGTTTATTGCTTCCTTGCTCAGAAATATTAGAGCCATTTCCTTTCAGTACAACCTATAAAACTTGTAGAGTCATATCCCCAAAAAAGGGAACAAATGTGCTCATTGGTTTGCTACAAATGGTGCTTCTTTTTTAGGTCCCATGTTAAATGTAACCCCTCCTTTAGATCCTACATATTTATTAAGGGGAGACCTATGTGTTGTACCTTATATTAGATGTAACCCACTTTCCCTTACTTAATGAAGTCACTTCTTTAATTCATATATAAATAATGGCATTGTTCTTTTTAGTCGTGCTCTTCCCTCTTTGATTAGCGCTCTTAAATTCATGGATTTAATCCCTAACGGTGTTTTCTTTGTTTTACTCATGATGTTATTATCAGTTTTATTGATGTTTTGGTGGTTTTAAAGGCTCTTTGGTAGTATTCTCACTTTGATTTATCACAACTCATTTTGGTGGATTTATCCAAGTGTTATTTATGGTGTTTGTTGGAGTTTTTTCTATATTGAAGTATTTTTTTTATGTTTGTTGTTTCCTGGGCTCTTCTTTGGTGAGTTTTCTCATTTTTCTCTAATTCCTTTGCCTCTATGGCTGCTGCTTTCCCTCCTCCCTTGAATATGTATGGCAAGGCTTCCTTGAATGATGTGGTTGGAAAGGGCTTGAAATATGTGGAGTCTGTAGATCGTTTGGTGTTTCCTCAGCTTTACTACGATTCATTTGAAGGGACATGTGACAACTCCATTTTTAAGAAGGAAAGTGGAAGTAGTGGAAAATCGGCTCTCATATTCTCAAATTTTAAAGTATCTACTATTGTTAAAAACTATAAATTCACACTCATTAGGAAACTTCAGATTGGGCATCCCAAAATGGAAATTATTAAAAAAGTCCTTGCAGATTTCAAACTAGTGAGGCAATGACAGGTGGGTCTCTTTGATGGGAGACATGTGATGACATCATAATTGATGAAAACTATATGTAGTTGCTCAAGTGGTCTCCAGATTTTGATCCAATCCAAAAATAACCAATAGTTCCAATTTGGTTTAAGCTAAATGGTCATACGATGCAATTTTTAAACCATCATGTTATTTACTCTATTGTGGCAACACTTGGAGACTTATGAAATTAGACATTACTTACTTTCATTCTCACAAGGCCTTCTGTTGCTGTCGGCTATTTTTTTTAAAATAAGATTTTAAAATTTAAATTTAATATAATATATAATGTAATTTTAATTTTGTGAAATGGTATATTCTTTATATTAAAAAAAAAAGATGAAACCGGGTAGACCTCATATATCTAATATTTTAAATATCTGAGCACGATACCATAAATGATATATCATCTTAATGGATGAACTTATCACTTATTGGTAGGATTAACTATCTTAACTTAAAAGTTTATGACTTTATATTGGTCTGCAAAATTCATAGCCGACAAATTCCCCTATGTAATGCACATATTAGACAGGGTTTAGATTAATCTGGGTTCCTAATTTCCTATAGAGGCAAGCCTCTATAGTTAATTACATCTTAGACGACTGAAGTCACTTAAGAAAACTCTCTATTAAGATCAAGGTTTTGTCTTCAAGAATTCAATATTTAGCTTTCCCCAATTGCTTATAAGAAAAGTCAAGTAGAATAGGTTCGAATAGGAATAGTTATTTCCGGAATCCAAAGGAGCGAAAGTAGGAGATGTCAAAGATACTGAATAAGATTCAGTGACATCTCAAACTAACCTATGATTTGGCTTTACATCTTTAAAAGGGAAATTGTGTGATGTTACGGTCCTGCAAGTTATTAGATATTTAGGGCTTATACATATATTTCATATGTAAATGGCTTGAAGAAATAGGAGGATTTATGTCGTACCAGACAACGACCTCAAAATCCTAAAAAGTTCAGCACTTATATCGTACAATATTAAATCGTAAAAAAGTCCTAAGAGGTAGTATATGAAGATTTACGTCGTGTCAGACAAACGACCTCAACATCCTATAGGTATGTTATTTAAATCTATCGGAGTTCAGTTGAAGCTCCTCTTTCCACCTTCTATTGTAGTCTCAACTGTTGTCCGGAGATGAACCGTCACTCACTCGTGTCGTCGTCTCGTTCCGAGAAAAGGGATTAAGAAAAGAGAAAACCATGTCTTGAACAACCTTTCTTAGGGTGTTATACAAACATGCTAGGAAAACAATATTTAAAAGTATGAATACAGATGAATGTCGATAGTACGATGCAGTACAAAAAAGGAACAACTGTGTAGTAAACTACTGTAATAGGAATAGAGTGAAGAAAAATTATGAAAGTAAAACAATATAAAGAAAAGAAATACCGTGGAAAAAAAAATGCAGTAAAGGAGCAAAACTGAAACAACTAATTGTACCTGATTAATTCTGGCGATGCTAGAAAACATATTACAATTGCATGATATAAATGTGTTAGATAAACATTTGCAGATTATAAAAGAAAGGCTAAGCGATAAGCATATAAAAATTTAAAGGGGGATATTAGCTTTTAATTTGGGGTTAGGCTCAAAATAGACCTCTTTTTCTCTTTTATCTTGATCCCACATGCACCTAATATATCAAAGTCAACCTATCAATATCAACTAGAGGTCACCAACGAATCACCCCTATAAGCAGGCAGCCTTAGACCCTATTGTTTAAAAGATGTGGGAACCCAAAAAGTATCTGGACTTATTTTGTTGAAGGTATAATATACCCATGTTAGATAGTATCTGAACTTATCAGGGTGTGGTGCACCTATATGTGATATTAGGATAAGTGATGTATAGTATCCGAACTTATCGTAGTGTGGTGTGTAGTATCTAGACTTTTAAAAGAAATATAATATCTATTCCTGTGGTATCTGTCATATGGAGTGTCTAGTGTGTAATATGTGTTGTGTTACAAATGTAGTATCTATCGTATAGGGTGTAATGTGTAGTGTCTATTGTGTATCATGATATTTGTTGTATAGTGTATGAATCAGTATCTATTCCTTTTGTAAGTGTAGTATCTATATAATTGTGTATCTGTTCTTTTCTAACTACAAATTCTCAAGACTTTTGAAAATGGTTGGAGCTACCGACGACTTAAGGGGTAAAAGGGCATCTCACTAATTGAATATCGATTTTTATATTTTTCAGCTATAAGGAGAGCCAAACAATGGTTCTCTGCATCATTGTCTATTGCCCAACACCTCGAACTTATATCCCACTCTAAATGTTTCATATTCTCTTTTTTTTTAATGAGAATTTATTATTCAAAGGAAATTGAAACGTATAAAGTCCCAACATAAACTTTCACAATTTCTAAATTTAAACGAAATGAGTATAAAACTTCCTATAACATTTTTTTCAATAGCTAAAAGAATTAACTGTAACTTTCCTAATAAAATATTTTAAGGGATATTCCTAAATGGCAGCAAGGAGAACAAAAACCGAGTCCCAAACATATATTCCACCATAAAAATGATTTCCAACATGTATTCGAACAAGGGCAGCAGCTATAGGAGCAAAACTGAGCCCCAAACATGTATTCCAAACTATAAAAAATGATTTCCAGCATATCTTTGAACAAGGGGCAGCAAGGAGAACAAAAAACGAGCCCCAAACATATATTCCAAGCAATAAAAATGATTTCCAGCATATCTTCGAACAAGGGGCAGCAAGGAGAACACAAAATAAGCCCCATACATATATTCCATGCTATAAAAATGATTTCCAACATATCTTCGAACAAGGGGCATCAAGGAGAACAAAAACCGAGCCCCAAACATATATTTGAAATCATAAAAATTATCTCCAGCATATCTTCGAACAAGGGGCAGCAAGAAGAATAAAAACCTTTCCCCAAGCATCTATTTCAAACTATTAAAAATGATTTCCAGCATATCTTCGAACAAGGGGCAGCAAGGAGAACAAAAACCGAGCCCCAAATATACATTTCAAATCATAAAAATGATTTTAAGTATATCTTCGAACAAGGGGTAGCAAGGAGAACAATAGCCAAGCCCGAAACATATATTTCAAATCATAAAAATGATTTCCAGCATGTATTCGAACAAGGGGCAGCAACAATAGGAGCAAAACCAAGCCCAGTAAAACAACTGCTCAAAGCAAAAAAAAAAACTCCAACATGTATTCAAACAGGAACAACAATAATAGAAGCAAAACCCAGCCATCAAAACAACTCCTCAAAGCACAAAAGAAACATTCCAGTATATATTTGAATAGAGGGAACATTAGGAAGCAAAACCCAACCACCAAACCAAACTCTAGTCACTTATGGAGATAATCAATCCCTAATGTAAAAAAAAAAAAACATTCAATTTAGATTTCAGGATGTAATAAGAAAAGCTAAACTTCTTGTTTAAAACTTCCAATTCTTAATAATTTGAAGCCATAATCACAAAGAAAGCTGAACTTCTTATTGGACAATCAAATATTGTAAACTGAATATTAAAAGAATTCAAAAAATATAAATCAAACCAAGAACTCGTATAGAATAGGAGGTTTTAGACCTACAAAGATTGTAAGGTCTTTCATGATTTATAGAATTAAAATTGCATCAATAATAAAGACACCAATTGATAATCGGAGAAAGACTTGAAGTAGCAGGTTCTTGCTTTCTTTCATTTTTTTAAAAAAATCTGTAATACTTTTGAAAGATTAACACCAAATAAAGCACAATTCATGTAACCAAGAAAGCCAATTCCAGCAATACTCCAAGGATTAAATCAACATTCCTCCAGGATTTCAACTTATGCACTTCTTGGAAATTCAACTTTATCATGCTCGCAAAGATCACCAAGTTAAATAACCACTAAAGGATACTGATAGATTTACATGCATACCACTCAATTCTTACATATTTACATATTTAACACTTAAACTTTACATTTTATATTTAAACCACCCGAATCGTTCATATCACATCAAAAATATTACCGCTTAAATATTTAGACAGTGAAACACATTTTCATAAAAAAAAATGTGGCATATATGAAAAAAATTGGCATTTAATCCCATAGACAAGTAAATACATAAGAATTAAATGGTATGTGCATAAATCTTCCAAAATTAGAACGGTGGTATTATTGAGAATAGCTGGTCCAGTAAATCAAAACCTTGTAGAACGAGATGTGAGGCGAAAGTGGTATATATAGTTAAGATGAGATTTACTGTAGAATCGAACAATAGATCGTTAACTTTGGATGAGAAAAGCATTTATAAGAATATATGCCTCAATGATTATAAGCAGAGCAGTACATCACCACATATAGTTTTAAAAAATTAAAGAAATCTTGAGCATGCTCTCATGAACCATCAACAAAACGAGGAACCTGAATACCTCAATGCGTTCTTTCTAATCATAAATACTATTCAAAACAAGTAATCTAAAGTATTTATTTCAGACTCTAGATAACTAAACAGAAATACAAAATAAGCACATGCGATTTAGGGAGTAAATATAGATTTTTATTAAAGGAAATAATGAACATTAAAATATAAGGCACAACCACGATCACCTTCGTTAAAATACAAATGAAGAATTCTGTGCTTCAGTGAAAATGAGGATAATCATGAACATGAGCAAATTTTGTAAATTCACTGGTTAAAACCAAACATAAAATCCATTCACAATCCATATGAATCAAAACAAGCAATAAGAGAAAGAAATTCTGTATGATTAAATTAAGTTGGAGGAAGAAAATCATACTGAACAAAGTATTCCAACAATCGAAGAAAGTGGAGAAAGAGGAATGTGAATGACTAACAGGATTTTTGGATAAAAAAGAGTCAAGCGAGCCGATCCTTCAAATGTTTGAAGAAGAGAAAACAAATTCTAATAAAATAAAATCGCACAAGTCGAGTGAGTTTGATCGGGGGTCGAGGTAAGATCCCGTAAGGCATCGTGAGAGGCGGTATTTAAAGCCGAGGGAAGAAAAGGTGCTTACCGATGAGGCTACCGCTGGTGAAGACTGACAGTGAAGGGAATACACCACAGAGGGCAGAAAACCAATCAAGATTGACAAGGAATGTACACGGACTCATTTGGACGGGAAAAACAGTTAGAACCGGACTAACGGCAAAGCCATTGGCGACGAGGGAACAAAAAAGGGGGAGGTAACCGGAAGACCAGGAAGAAACCCTCAAGATTCGGTCATGAGAGGAGATGGGAAAGGAGTTTCGGCTAGAGCAACGCAAGCATGAAAAGAGGTGTGAGGTTTTGTTAGAGATTTTAAAATTTTTTTATAAAAAAGGATTTTATTATTATTTTTCTTAAAAAGAAAGTATCAAATTTTGTGCAATCACGGTGCCCCATCAAAACGGGTGTCATCCCTAGCTAAAATTGACGTTCTAGATGCGACGGCGGGGTCTGTTTCGTCATCCAGAGTCATCCGGACAAATTCGTCGAACATCATACCAAATTAACCGCAGTTCGTGGGCATTGCGACAAACAAAATTATTTTGGCCCGATCGTAACCGTTATAATGAATAAAATAAGAATTTTGACTGTTCCTTGCATAAGTGACAACCAAAGTCAATCATATCACTCGCGGCAGCAAGTTAAACGTCGCACACGTCATGGTGTCCACCTATGTTTTCAAATTTCTATAGGAGTTCAATTTGAGTTTCGATATGTCGGCTTTTCAATCGACTCAATTGAATGTTGATGATCTATAACCGTTCATATGAAACTTCAAAGAGCAAAGAAATGACTCAAATTTTTAAGTGGTGTAGGTCCCAGTTTAGTCCTCTAGGAGAGTCGAAATTGAAAATCCTAAGGCTAGATCTTAGGGTTTTTTAAAGAGAGGGAAATGAAGACCTCCAAATTGAGGTCAACAGTTGCCAAAATCCTTATGGAGGTAGACATTGCCTTAGTTGAAATTGAAAAAAATTGGCTTAGAACTGCACATAATGGGTATTGTCAACAAATTATCATGGATTAAAGACCATACTATTGCAATCATAATAAGATGTTTGGGCACACATTAGATAAATGTTTCAAATGCCACCCCCATTTGAAACCTAAACATCCATTTAAACTTGATTTAGATATTGATTTGGCTCACCAAACAACACAAGAACCATTTATTCCTATTGTTGTCATGGTGGATGATGCAACTAGGGAGGATACTGCTACTACTCTCATTGAACATAAGCGAAACCCATCTCTAATTAAGCCTATTAAGATTCTTGATCCATCTCATTTGGCCGTAACATATGATAATCCATTAAATTTATAACCAATTATTGTTGAAGATGAGGCTAATCAAGTACTGAAGGAGTGCCATGCTCAAGGTGTGCGGTAGGCTAAACATGCTCAGTAATTTATGGATCAACATACTCCCCAAGGTGATTTATCCATTAATGATCAACTATCATATGGGACAAATATTGAAACATGAATAACAGACACAAAAAGTTAAGAAGAAGAAAAAAAGAATGTTATAACTCACGAAAATAAAGGATGAAAGTTTGATAGTCTCGTGTGGAAGCCCACATAATATTTTGTTGCCAGACACCCTATCATGAACCAGAGAGAGGGAGAGAGGAAAACCCACCCACCATGATTAAACTCCTCTCTGCTTGTTCAGTGAGTTTTCCATCTATCTTATTTGACTTATCACCCTCTCTATGCATCTTTATTTTTAGCTCTTAGGTGGTAGAGTTATTTGTAGCTATATCCTGCAGTTTGAAGATTTTAATCTCAGCTTTATTCTTAAATTTATTCTCATGGCACATTTTTGTTTTATCAGTGTAGTATTCCAGGTTTTATTCCACATTTTAGTGTTATTGATGGTTGATCTCCATGCTATGAAGATGTTATCTCTTAGTGTTTTCCCCGTTCAAACAAAGTTATTCCCGATTCTTCTTCACTGCTTGCTGCTTAAGGTATGCTGTTATTATATGCAGTAGTATCCCACTGTATGACGATAGTATGTTGATGTTATCGATGGTAGTATCCCACGGTATGATGGTATTTCCATGGTAGTCCACGGGCTATTCCTAGTGTTATTCCCTTTTTTTTTCATAGCGCGTTATTGGATTTCTTTGGTGCTATTTGTAGTAGTATCCTGCTATATGACGGTAGTATTGATGGTATTCTGTCATTAAGACGTGTTATATGTGGTATTATCCCATGGCTATTAGTGTTATGGATGGTGATATTACACATTTCTTTGTTGTTTTGCTTGCAATTTTATGGTGTTCTTCAGAAGTTTATCTTGCAGTATCTCTTCAACAAGGAGGCCAAACTACTGAGATGGATGCTCAAAACTAGTAACTACACTTCGATCTTATTTGATACCTTACTAATTTTTGAGATTTTTTTTTGTATACATGTACCTTCTTGGAGATTTTTATCTGAGTTTTGAATACCAGGTGATTGGGTCTCTAGAGGTGAGTAATATATTTTTTATGTTTCTTAGAGAACCTAATAACTTTTGTCCTTTTTCTTGTGTTTAATAAAAATATATATGTTGCTAATATATGTGTATGTATATGTGTGTGTGTGTGTATTTATATATATATATATATCTTCGGGTCCCTGAAGAACTTTGAAGTTGGTTACTATTACATTGAAGAAGGCTGGAAGTTGTCAGAGCTGTTCTTTGTCGCTATGGCATTCCTTATTGATGTGAACACAAATGCACATTGGACTAAAGGAACTTATGCTAGAGTGGTGGGAAAAGCAATTGATACCCTCAAGGACCCTGAACACTTAGTGTGTGTGTGTGTGTGTGTGTGTGTGTGTGTGTGTATCCCCGGGTCCCTAAAGAACTTTGAAGTTGGTTACTATTACATTGAAGAAGGCTGGAAGTTGTTAGAGCTATTCTTTGTCACTATGGCACTCCTTATTGATGTGAACACAAATGCACATTGGACTAAAGGCACTTATGCTGGAGTGGTGGGAAAAGCAACTGATACCCTTAAGGACCCTGAACACTTAGTTTTCTCTCAGAAATTACATGTGCGGCTGTTGGAAAGGAAATATGCCCTTGTATTCATCCTTTAAGGGAGAAAGAGGGGGAACCAACCATTTTCTTTTCTGAACAAGACATGAGAACACTCAATGAGGAGGTGCAGTTCACTTTAGTGGGTAAATTCATTTCGGGTCATCCAAAAATGGAATTAGTGAGAAACTTCTTTGAATCTTTGAATTTCATTAGGGAATGGAAGGTATGTTTGATAGATGGGAGGCATCTACTTATACAACTATCTGTGGAGGAACACTATGCTAGGCTATTTGCAGACAAGTCCATTATGATTTTTGAAACTTCAATGAAAGTCCTGAAATGGACCCCAGGATTTGACCCAAGCAAAGATCCTCCTGTGGTCCCTCTTTGGTATAAATTCCATGTGCTCCCCCCCAATTCTTCAACATTAATGCTTTGTTTAATTTTGGCAGATCCTTGGGAACTCCACTTAAGGTGGACACACTTACCTACAACAAAGCCAAACCATCATGTGCTAGAATACTGATTGAGAGGGATATTACCCTCCCATAACTGAAAAGGGTCTAAATAGGGACTAAAGACACTAGTTTTTCACAAGAAGTGGTGTTAGAACAAAAGCCTTATTTTTGTCAACATTGCAAAATGTTGGACATACCTTGGACAAGTGCTATAAACTCCATCCCCCATCTAAGATAAACTCAAATAGTAATCAGCAAGTTGCTCCCACTATTGTTGAAATCACCAGGCCAGCTGAGAATATGAATATTACTACTGTTGCTGAAATCACCAGGCCACAGATTGAAATTAGAGATCCACTTGGATCTATTTCTACTCCATCTAATACCCCTGATTCAGAACCTTTAATTCCTATGAGGAAGGAAGTATTGAGGTCGAGATTTTATCCCCACCTTCTACTGATCCTGTGATCTTTAGTGAACCTAAGGCTGTGAGCTACCCCACACCAACTATTCCTCCAATAGAAACACTGATAAAACTGTAGAATATTTTGGAGGAGGACTGGCTAATTCACACTGCTAAAAAGAAAAAGAAACAAGCTATTGAACTTTAAAAATTATATAAAGGAATCTCTATTGTGACACATGGAAGTGACTCCAAGAGAACAACTGGGTCTTCCCCTAAGACTACTAGAGGGAGAACTAGATCTAGATCACAACCCTCACTTAACCCCTCCCCCAAAGATGATTAACATCCTATGATGGAATATTAGGGGTATTGCTCACCCCCTCTCTCTTAAAAGAATTTTATATTTGAATAAAAAACATTAGCTTTGCTACATAATTATCTTTGAACCCACGATTCATAAGTACTCTGAAATAATTACCAATAAGTTTTTTGGCTTTACTCATTATGCAAATAAGAACAATAAGATTTGGGTTTTATGTAGAAAGGAAATCACTTGGTAGGTCTTGGTGGATCATAACCAGTTTGTGCACATCTCCTTCTCGATCAATGGACAAATGGGACAGGCTTCTTTCATTTATGCTGGATGCAAGAGGGATGACAAAAAAAAGGGTATTCATAATATCAGCACACACATAAAATCCCCTTAGCTGGTGTGTGGAGACTTTAATTGTATTTCATCCTCATCTGTGAAATATGGAGGCAGATTCCCAAATCTCTCAAGGATGACTACTTTCACAGATAATATCCAAAATGCAGGCATGTTTGACCTGGGATTTAAAGGTCCTGCCTACACTTGGAAGAGGGGCAACATATGGGAAATATTAGATAGAATTTTGCTCAATGGTCTATGGTACTCCCAATTTCTGATGACTTATGTCACTCACCTAAGTCTAGCTGGGTCTGATCATAGACCTTTACTAGTTTCTATTACTTCTCAGAGTAACAATGGACAAACTTTCCCTTTCAGATAATTAATATGTTGTCTACCCATTAAAACTTCAATCAAATTTTTGCTTCTAATCGGTGTGGGGTGTCTGATCCTGCCCTATGATAAAACTACGTCTTCTCCAAATTAGAACCGGTAAAGCTCTTAAAAGGTGGAATTTGGAGGTGTTTGGTAATGTTTTTACTACTATAGAAATAGAAAAAATTGAGGTGGAGCACCTTAAGAAGAAAGTCCAAAATGGACTTTCTGAGGAGGCCTTCTATAGAATGAAATATATTACTCACTGCACAAAATAAGCTTCTTATTGCCATTGATTATCAAGAAATGTTTCTTAAGCAGAAGGCCTCTCTCAATATATTCACTGATGGTGACAAAAATACAAAGTTTTATCATGCTTATATCAAATATAGAATGAAATATAATAAAATCCATTCTATACAGTCCACTGAGAGAACTTGGCTCAATGACCTTGAGTCCATTGCTAAAGATGTTTTCTTCTCTTACGAACATCTGTTAATGCATACTAAAGATTATTGATTCCTATTGATAGGACCCATTTCAATGTTGATAGAATGTACACTGTGGATTTTAAACTCACTGATCCTCCCACTGATCAGGAGGTTTGGTTGACTATTAGTCCTAAAGATAGTTCTAAGTTTGCAGGCCCTGATGGTTTCACTGCAAACTTTTATAAGAAGTCTTGGGATTTCATTAAGAAGGATGTTACTAATGTAATTAACAGCTTCTTCCAGGGCAATAATCTTCCACAGTACTTCAGTGCCTCTAATTTTTTGTTGATTCCCAACATTGATGTTCAAAATAAATGGGATCACTTCAGACCTATTTGCCTCAAAACTGTCATTAGCAAAGCCATCAGCAAAATCATTCTTAAAAGGTGGCAGCCACATCTGGACAGACTTATTTGCTCAAATCAATTTGCCTTTGTTAAAGGGAGATCCATATCTGACAATGTCCTTCTTGCTCAAGAATTGTTTCTGGATTTGCATAAACCTTATATGGGGTACTTTGATTTAAAAGATTGATATCAGGAAATCGTATGCCTCCATCAGTTAGGCATTTATTATGGAGATACTATCTACTAGAGGTTTCTCTGCTGATTTTTACTCCCTTATATATAGGTGGCTTGCTAATAACCATCACTCCATTCTAATCAATGGGTAGCTTAGAGGTTCCTTTACTAACCAGAGGTCTAAAATAATGGGATCCACTCTCACGTACTAATTTCATTTTATCCATTGATTAACTGTCCATAATCCTCAATCAAAATATTCTCACTGATAAATAATCTAAATATCACCATAAATAAAATTTGGTTATCTCCCACTTACTCTATGCAGATGACACCATGGTCTTCTCAAGTTCTCACAAGAATGCAACCAAAAAGGTTATCAAGTGTCTTAAACTCTTCCAAGATAACTCATGTATGTGTTTTAACCATGATAAATGCGAACTGATCTTTCACAAAAAAGCTTCTCTCAACTGCAGATAGTGGATAGCTAAGTACACTTTTTTTACTTGCTCCAATGTTTCAATCAAATACTTGAGGGTCCCTCTTATCATGGGAAGAGCTAAGCAGGTTCAATTTGAGGAGGTCCAAAACAAAATTACTTCATATCTCTCATGTTGGACTAATTCTTTCTTATCTAATGGTGGTAGAATCACCCTAATTAAGAGCATCCTCACCACTTTCCCCTCCTATATCCTCCAAATGACCAACCTCAAGAAAAGCACTAAATTACAACTAGAGAGGGCCTTCAACAAATTTCTTTAGTCTGGAAAAAGACACTACATTGAGCATCTTGGAAGACAGTAGCTAAACCTTTAATGGCTGGTGGCATTGGATTCAAAGGACTTCAACAACTCTTCCATGTTAATCTATGCAAAATCAGGATTAAGTTTAGAGACCTATCCTCATTGTGGGAAAGATTTACGAAGGGAAAGTACTGTAAAGACCAGCATCCATCTCTCACTATTAGAAAACAAGGAGATTCAAAACTTTGGGTTAGCATGCTCAAGGTTAGAGACCAAGCTGAAAAATTATTCATACGGGATCTGGGAAAAGGTGATGATAACTTTTGGTTGGACCATTGGTGTCCAGAGGATTGGCTTACTTCTGTTACAAGCCCCCCCAATGCTAATATTCAAGTTGCTGACTGCTGGGAGGATGATCATTGGTCTCTCATAAAATTAAGTTCAATATTGAAGGAACCATCTATCACTCAAGTCTCCAATATACCTTTTGATAAGGGCAAGCCTGATAGAATCTTATAAAAAACTCATGCACATCAAAGCCTCACCAAAGCCATCTACTCAAGTCTTTTCTGCTGGGATGAGGTTCATTGGGGAAATGTTATATGGAATAAATTCTTGTCTCCTTCTATGTCATTTTTTAGTTGGAGAACCCTACCCAACTTATTACCTACTGATGATATACTTAAATTGAAAGGTCTGAGGGGTGCTTCTAGATGTCATCTATGCTTGGAGAATGAGGAATTCATTCCTCATCTTTTTTTTTGAATTCATGTTCTCACTGGATGTCTAGACAACACTATTTACATATTTAAACTTCAAGAAATCTGTTCTTAAGTGGGATGACCTTAAAGACTGTTAGCAAAGCTGAAACACTCAAAAAGTTGCTGCAATTCCCTTTTTGGTTGCTTGGTTAATTTGGATGGCTAGAAACCTTGCTAAATATGAGGGCAAGTATACTTCTGCAGCTGGTGTTGTTGGACACTGCATGTATTTTATCCAAAAACTGATAAAATACAAGCATTTTCCCTAGCATTTGCTCTTCTACAACTAGGACCTCTAATCACCCTCTTATTTCTAAAGTCTTTTGGAGACTTCCTAGCCCCTATATTATCAAAATAAATACAGATGGAAGTTTTTCTGACCATGATGTTGGGGAAAGGAATATCCAGAAACCACCTTGGAAAGTGCATTCTCTTCTT
>NEWO01000213.1:554482-582077 GCA_003013225.1 Phalaenopsis aphrodite
ATGAAAAACAAGTTCCCTTATTTAACATGAAAGATTAAATAAGGTTTATATTAAGTTGGTTTCTTGAAAGTTTCCTATAAAAGTAGGCCTTTACAGTTAATTACATCTTAGATAACCGAAGTCACCTAAAAAAATCTAAAAAAAATCAGGGGATAATGTCTTCAATGAGTTTGAAAGGATAGGAGTTTTTAAAGAGATCAGACAAAGATGTGTGAAAGGGGAATGACTCAAATTTGGAACATTTACTCTTAGAATCCAAAGGAAGAAGAACTAGGGTATATCACGGATCCTGAGGAGAACCTTAGTGACTTTCAAAGCTATCTTACTATTTGGCTTCAATTTAGAGTGGAAGTATTTAAATGTTTCATCGTGCCAATTTTATTAATTAGGGCTTACATTCGTGTGAGACGATCACACAAATAGTTGGAAGATGTGAGGATTTATGTCATGGTGAATGAAAACCTCAGAATCCTAAAATAGGGTAGGGCTTATATTATATAGTAGCCTAAAGATAAGTTAAAGATTTATGTCGCACTAGGCAGAAAACCTCAAAATCTTATGGCTTGTTGTTTAATTCTAAGAGATGGTTAGCTGGCGTAGACATGTTTTGCCATTGAAGATGGTAGTGATGGCCACAATGCTAGCACCAAGCTCCTCTTTGTAGCTATTTTATGTTTTCTAATATGTCAAGTCATGATGTCAAATCAAGTGTTTGCTAAGGTTACAATAATTTAAATATCATGAGGAATGTTAGAGTGACACCAGTTTGGATCCCACAGTTCCCTCGCTTCGGTATCACTATTTTGTTTTGAATTTACTTAGCTTAAATGAATTGTGAAACCCATTTAAACTGAGGAGATCGCCTTAGCAACCATGGTTTACTTCCTTTGAGGGACTCTTGTAAGTTCAAAAGGATATTTTAAGTTTAGTGAAATTTCAATGGATTTATGGTTACCTTTGAAACAATTAAATGTTTGTTTTAAGTTTTGAAAATGTTGTTTATTTCTTTAAAAAAAAGAATTGTTTTGATTTTACAAGTGAAGTAAAGAACTCACCCAAGTAGTTTATGATATTTTGTAGCGAAAGTAAAATGATAGGAATTTAATAACATTGTAAAAGTGTACCTATCATCTACTTGGCATTCCCTCTTATAGATTAGCCTTTGCAACATGTATATAATTTTGTAGAAATTTAAATAAATTGTAGGAGTAGATGAAGGTGTATCTAAAAAACTCCAAACTATGACTTATTGAATCTCGAAAGATCTTACTGGATAATTTTAGAACAAAAAATAGTAAGTTCAATTAAACCTACAAAGTATCCAAGAGATTCTAAAGTGTTCAAGGAATGACCCTGAACTGCTTTAAAGATCCATTAAAACATTTGAGTTCATTTTGAACTTATCATATTATTTTATTAATCATCCTAGGTCAAATTAAAATTTCCCCATTACTCCATAAACTTTGACATTTTAATCATCCCAAGGACAGGGTACCTAATTAATAAGTTGATATTTCACTTAAAAGTTATGTAGGTGAATGTCCCTATGGAATGCTTCAGTCATTAAGGGCCTTTGTTACCATAACTAAAGATGGGCTTGTAGTGTTAACCATCAACGATGTTATCCTCTAAATCTTATCAAATGAATTAAATATCAAGCCTAGATCACTACCAGGCCCTTTAATAAATTTAATGGGAAAAATATTAGCAAAGGTTAGAAGTTTAATTTAGATGATATAGATTTTGATTAAAAGAAGTCAGATCATCATTAATTATGGACTTAATCATACGTAAAGCATCTTCTTCCTAGTTTAAGCCCATCACCTGGAAATCATTTGATTTTGATTAACTTCCAAATTTGATAATTAAAAAAATTATAATTTTATTCTTCTCATGGAAAGGTGGCAAGTTGGTTCTTACTTTTTATCCATTATGTTTCAATCAACCAAACATATATCATTAGAATCAAAATTACCCATTTTCCCTTTGGTTAATCCTAAATTTTGATTAAGGAACCAAAAGCCTAAAGTCACCACTTTACCCTTGGCTCTTCACTTCATAACTTATGAAGCATAATTCAAGTGACTAAATAGATTTTAGAATACTTTATCCATAGAGTAATTAAAACAACAGAGGAGAAAAATGTGTTTTTTTATTCATATTTAATTTAAATAATTAATTGAACCTAGAAATAGGATTTTCAAAGTTAATTTTATTAATCAATCATTTTATTTTTTTGTTTATGTGAAAAGTATTAGGGGTTCCCTTAGGTTAGAGAAAACACTTAGGTAAAATGCTATGATTTTATAACTAAGTTTCAATTTAATTTTGTAATTATTCATTAGTTTGTTATGATTTAATTAGTAGAAAAAATATGTTTTAATTACCAATTTTTTTTACAATTTTATTAAACCTCTCTGAGTCCAGAGAACTCAAGGAAATAAAATTTTATTTTTATCTTTTTTAATTTATTTATTACAATTATTTTATTCAAAAAATAAAAGAAATATATTTTTAAGACATTAGAAATTTATTTTTAACTTAGAAAAATTGGGAAAAGTATTGTAATGAGGCTCAAGTGATCACGAAACCATTAGGAGCATTTTGAAATATTTTTGTATTTTTAGAAATTTTAAATTATTTTTAATTATTTTTAATTATTTTTTATAATTTTTAATTGAAAATAAAGCTCAAAAATTAAGTATTTTTATCAAAAATTACTTTTCTTTTTCCTATGAGCTCCTGATCATAAGAAACTCAGAAAATCACTTTTCATAATTTTCTTAAGTGTATTTAATTTAATATAATTATTTTTGTACAAAATTACAATGTTTCTTAAAAGAACAACTTTAGTGCTTAAACTTAATCAAATAATTGTCAAATTTTTATAGTGGGTTAACAAAAATCTTACAAACAATGTAGATTTGATTTTGTTGATTTTTTATTAATATTAATTTACATAAATTTGTAGAATATAAACAAATTCAATTAATTATAGGAATTCACAAAATTATTCAAACCCTCATAACATTTTTCTTAAGCTTCTCTGAGCACAGGAAACGTACTAAAATTTATCTCATATTTTTCCAAGTGATATATTAATTTATATAAATAAATTAAGCCAAAATATCCATCTTAGCTTAAAAATTAGGTTCAGAAGAACAAAGATGTCCTTTGACCTTAGAAAAATTAGAGAACATAGCCTTTGTCATGAGAAACAAGCCCTAAAAAATTTCAAGCTATGATGCACAATATTTAGCCATAATGAATTGAAATACCACATAGAGTATTTAATTAATTAAAAAATCAAGGAGTCAACAAATAATTTTTATTTTTGGTCCACATTATTCTGCTCTGTTTAGTGAGAAAAAGGATATTTTTATTTTATTTTTGTAATTTTTTTATGTAAAGTTATGATTTTTTTAAAGGTCTGAGATTTATTTAAATCATAAAAAAGCTAATTTTCTATTTATCCCAGTCACCCGCCTCGTCATCCTCGTCCTCTCCGAAGTGCCACACGTTGTGCCTTGGTTTAGCACTGCCATCTGACTTGACAGCTATGCGTCCCGTTGTTCATGGTTTGTCTCCTCATCTGGTTTGATCTCATCCGTCCGTTTGATACATATGCTATCAGATGGTCGTCCGTCATCATCCCTTATGAACCAAACCTGTGAGCCATTAAACTTCCAGACCTAATATCTCGCTCGATACTCATCCAAATCACATGGGGTTTGTTCCTACACCTTCATCAACTAAAGATAAACAAATTATATGGTCATAATGCTATGAAATCAAACTTCACCCTACATTTGGTGAAAACCGAGCTCAAGATTAGGGTTAATGGCCTATACCTTTGTCTGAGAGGGGAGGCCTCAATCAGATGCTTGTGGAAGCATCAATGGAGTCCAACAAATCTCTTGGATGTGTCGGTTTCCTCTAGTGTAAGCTCTAAGTAGAATTTTAATGAAATAGGGTGAGACCTTGGTCTAGGAGTCGTTTGAAGAGCTCAATAGATGGGATATTTTAGTGGGAATCTTCAACTATTGCTCTGGGGAAGCTCAAGGGCAGTTCAATTTGGAGTTTAAAGGAGCTTGAAGGATGGTTGAAATTTGTCTTGATTTTGAGCTAAAAAAATGGACTTAGGTGGTGGGGAATAGGCCAGGATATGGTTGCAATGAGCTTAGGGAGTCTTGGAGGAGCTCTACAAGTAATTTGGTAGAGTTTCCCCAAGAAATTTGGCTCTCTCCATACTTTAGCCATGTAAGGGAGGTTTAAATGAAGGGGAAGGAGAGGCCACCATGGGTGGCCATTGGGTGCAAAATGCTGCTTATGTGGAGGCTGAGTGGCACAATTATCCAGTTGGAGTGAGCCAAGTCAGGGAGTTCAAATTTGGAGTTTAGGCTTAGGGGTGGCTCATAATTTTGGTGTTTTCCAGCCTTTAGGCTGAGCAACAGGGCCAGGGTTGGTAACCAGAGAAGTGAGGGGGTGCTAGGAGAGGGTTTATGATGGTTAACCACTAATGGTTAGTGATCATGGCAAGGATCTTTTAGTTTAGACCCAAAATGAGGTAAAATCTCTTAAAACAAGGGACCATTGGTCCATAGCCAATGTAAGGTGGGATAAGTGAGTCTAGCCTAGTCACTAGGGTCCAAAAGTTTGTTGTAGAAGCTTTGGCTTGAGCAATTTGGCATGGCTTGATCAATTTTTGTGCACGGTTCAATTTTGGTCAAATTGGCTTGAGTTTGGGTTGGGCTATCCATGACATTGGAATCAATTGATTGAGAAATTTGGTGTAGATGATTGTCATAAAGTGTTTGGAAAAGATTTGGAGTGATTTTTAATAGATTTTGCAGGGTCAATTTTAGAGATTTTTTACGTTTGATCTATTTATGGAATTTGGATTAGACTTGGGTTTAGGTTGGGATAGAGTTTGGCTAAATCAAAGTTTAGGGTTAAAAATGATCTAGAGGAATGTTATGAAGAGTTCTCAACATTAATTGATATCAACTTCGGGGTTTGGGCATTCAATTTGGTGGCATTTAAAGACATCGTCAAATTGGGGTAAAATTTGGAGTTTTAGTTCAAGTTCCTTTTGAGTAAAATTGAGGCTTTACCAAGGCCAACCGAAGGTTCAATTTGATAAGAGGAACTATTTTGAAGAGTTTATGAGGTAAAATTGTGGCAATTGTATCGATTTGTGGTTTAATGGAGTGAGATTTTGATTTTGGGTCAAATTGGGGCTTTTTGATTTGGGTTGAAATTGGATTCCAATGTGAGTCAATTGAAATTGGATTCCAATGTGAGTCAATTAAAATTGAATTTAGCTTAAATCAAACATAAAAATGATGAGTTGACTTTAGAATTGAAATTGGGGGAAATTGATATCAAATTGGAAAACATTGAGGGTGAATTGGGGTAATTGGGCCATTAAAGGCAATTTAGTCAAAATGGGTTGAATTGGACAAATAGGGTTCAATTGAAGAGTCTAAATTGATTTGGGGATAGTTGAAATGATTTTGAAGGCTTTGGGAAAGTTTGGGCCACCAAGGTTATTTGGTAATTTTAGGGGTATTTTGACAATTTTGGTGATTTAAAATGGTTTGACATGATTTTTGGACAAATTAGGGTATTTTGGGTAATTTTGGAGATTTTAGATTTTCAAGGGTAGTTTGGTAAATTGGGTGGATTTAGGGGCAAATGCTAAATTTGGTATTTTTGTGAAATTAAGCTTCCAACCACCCTATTTGAGCCATGGACCAATGAAATCTCGATTTGGGTCCTCTATGTACTGGTCTTATCTAAATCCAAGCCTAGGGCTAGTGGATCTAGGGGACCATCTACATGAGTTTCCCAAATTATCAAGGGATCAAAGTTAGTAAGTCTGGGTTTAAGGTTATGAGTGGGGTGTAATGTGCAAGTGTGTGAGTGAGAGCAACCAGGACCACACCACGAAAGGGTTGACCTTAAGGCCAAGCAATCCAATGGGAACTCTCCTTGAGCTCCTCTATAGTGGCCCCACCTACTAAATGGTATAGGTTAAAACCAATATATGGAAATTCAAGTTGAGCAAAAAAGAGTTTATATTTTCTAATGGTGATGGTTCATTTCTAGTCCTCTAGGAATAGTCAGAACGAAAGTCCTATGGCTAAAACCTAGGCTACTAAGGAGGGAAAACTAGAACTCAACCAAAAGTGAGGTCAACAAATGGATCCCCAATAGGTAGGGTGTGTCAGACAATCACACCACACGTATCAGCGTTGACTAACGATATCAAAAAAACCAACACAGACTTCTAAGTAAGCAGATCTAGAATGAAGAACATAATTGAGTGACAGTTGTTTCCATTAGGAATTAGCAAGTGAACACTTGATCAAAATTGAAGATTTGAAATCTCGCTGGGGATTAGAAGGCAAGGGATTACGAAAATGACCCCGACGGTCACGATGAAGATTCAATTTCAATTTGATTGGTAGAAAACATTAATTTTGATGAAATAGTTTGGGATGAAGGGAATCATAATTTAGATATTGACCTTAAGATGGAAATTAAAATTTAGATATCAAATCCAAAAATAGAATCAGATGCCTTACTCCATTTAAGGTGGTCTCGTACCAATATCGAAATATGAGAATAGGATGCCTTACTCCATTTAAGGTCACCTTAAACCTATCTCAACGATTTGGGTAGAGAATCAGATTCCTTACTCCATTTAATGTGGTCTTAAACTAATATAAAAAAATTGAGAATAAAATACCTTACTCCATCTAAGGTGGCCTTATACATATCTCCAAAGATTTGTCACATTAGGGAGGAAAGCGCAAGGACTCACATCCAAACTAAGTGGTGGCAGAAAGACCAACATAAGAAGGAAAGCACAAGGACTCACATCCAACTCAAGTGCTCATCGAAAACCTATCCCTACATTGGGAAAGAAAACTCAAGGACTCACATCTAACCTAAAAGGTAGTAGAAAGACCAGAGTGAGAAGGAAAGCATATGGACTCACATCCAACTCAAGAGCCGATCAGAAACATATCACTACGTTGGGAAGGAAAGTGCTAGGACTCACATCTGAGCCAAAAGGTAGCAGGAAAATAATTTTTTCTCACTAGGAAAGAAAGCTTTGGGACTTATATCCAACCTAAGTAGTGACGAGGAAAATATCTGTTAAGCTAAGGAGGAAAGCACTGGGGCTCACATCCAACATAAGAGGTAGCAGGAAAATAAATCCATCACAATAGGAAAGAAAGCACTGAGACTCACATCCAACCAACGAGGAGAGAAGGAAAATATCAGCTACATTGGGGAGGAAAGAGCTGAGATTCACATCCAACCCAAGAGGTAGCGGGAAAATATATTTGTCACACTAGGAAGGAAAGCTCTGTGACTCATATCCAGCCAAAATAGTAATGAGGAAAATGTCTGCTATGTTGGGGAGGAAAGCACTAGGACTCATATCCAACCCAAAAGGTAGCGAGAAAATATATCTGTCGCAATAGGAAGGAAAGCTCTAGGACTCATATCCAACCCAAATGGTGACAAGGAAAATATCTGCTACCTTGGGGAGGAAAGCGCTGGGACTCAGATCCAACCCAAGAGGTAGCAGAAAAAATATATCAGTCATACTTGGAAGGGAAGCACTTGGACTCACATCCAACCCTTAAGGTGACAAGGAAAATATCTGCTATGTCGGGGAGGAAAGCGTTGGACTCACATCAAACCCAAAAAGTAGCGAGAAAATATATCGATTACGCTAGGAAGGAATGCTCCGGGACTCATATCCAACCTAAATGATGATGAGGAAAATATCTGCTACATTGGGGAGGAAAGCACTGAGACTCACATCCAACCCAAGAGGTAGCGGAAAATATATTGGTCACGATAGAAAGGAAAGCTCTAGGAGTCATATCCAATCTAAATGGTGATAAAGAAAATATCTGCTATGTTGGGGAGAAAACCACTGGGACTCACATCCAACCCAAGTGGTAGTGGGAAAATATATCGGCCACATTAGGAAGGAAAGCTCTAGGACACATATCCAACCTAAATGATGACAAGGAAAATATCTGCTACGTTGGGGAGGAAAGCGCTGGGACTCACATCCAACTAAAGAGGTAACAAGAAAATTTATCAGTCACACCAGAAAGGAAAGCTCTGGGACTCACATCCAACCTAAATGGTGACATGGAGAATATCTACTACGTCAGGGAGGAAAGCGCTGGGACTCACATCCAACCTAAGGGGTAGCAGGAAAATATATCTTGAATCTTCGTACTGACCCGACGAACAACATAAAAATGATGTAGAGAATTTGTGGTGTTAAAATCATAGGTATGTGACATGTGAAGATCGACATCAATGGATAAAAATTTTGAGACTTTGTGCAGAGTGCGAAACTCCATGGAGATGTGAGGAAATAGGTGCAGCAAGGATAGTCACGCTACGCAAGCAAAGAGTAAGAAACCTCAAACTCGAGAGAAACAAACTCAAAAAATATGATCATTTTCTTTTCTTATTATCTTTGTCATATTTAATTATCAAAGTAAATTTAAAAATTTAATCTTCATTGGTTGATTTCCAAAAATAAGTTTAAATTTAATATTAGGCTTTCGTTTTATTGTTCTTCGTTCATTGTAATTCAGAACCAACGTATGGTATCACAACTCTTTATCAATCGCACAAAAAGTTAATTTGACAAACATGTTTAAATCTGAAAGAAATTTCATTAATCTGGTTCAAATAGGTGTTACAGACTGAGTACATGCTGAAAGCATCAAAAGAGACAATCATGTTGAATACATCTGAAACATCATAAGCTCAATACCTATCTAACCCATCATAGATTGAATACGTATCATGTATGCTGCTCTCATGCACCACAAAAGGTGACAAAAACTGTCTATCTGTCCACTATAGGACNTCACATCCAACCTAAATGGTGACATGGAGAATATCTACTACGTCAGGGAGGAAAGCGCTGGGACTCACATCCAACCTAAGGGGTAGCAGGAAAATATATCTTGAATCTTCGTACTGACCCGACGAACAACATAAAAATGATGTAGAGAATTTGTGGTGTTAAAATCATAGGTATGTGACATGTGAAGATCGACATCAGTGGAAAAAAATTTTGAGACTTTGTGCAGAGTGCGAAACTCCATGAGGATGTGAGGAAATAGGTGCAACAAAGATAGTCACGCTACGCAAGCAAAGAGCAAGAAACCTCAAACTCGAGAGAAACTAACTCAAAAAATATGATCATTTTCTTTTCTTATTATCTTTATCATATTTAATTATCAAAGTAAACTTTAAAATTTAATCTTCATTGGTTGATTTTCTAAAATAAGTTTAAATTTTAATATTAGGCCTTCGTTTTATTGTTCTTCGTTCATTGTAATTCAGAACCAACGTATGGTATCACAGCTCTTTATTAATCGTACAAAAGGGTAATTTGACAAACGTGTTGAAATCTAAAAGAAATTTCATTAATCTGGTTCAAATAGGTGTTACAGACTGAGTACATGCTGAAAGCATCAAAAGAGACAATCATGTTGAATACATCTGAAACATCATATGCTCAATACATATCTGACCCATCATAGATTGAATACGTATCATATATGCTACTCTGATGCACCACAAAAGGTGAAAAAAACTGTCTATCTGTCCACTATAGGACGAGCTCCTGATCAAGTTGACATACTAAGCCACACTCCATGACAAGAATTCCTTTTGCGTGTTCTTAGAGCTGCAACCATCTCATAGCTTGTACGGGCGCAGCTCCTCTAACTCTGTATCTTATCAGAAACTATTTGGCATCTTTTTATTAGCCATCCTTTAAGAAGTCACAGTCACTCTGTGATGTCATACCCCTGGAATGCAGTGCTTGGCCAAGTTTGCACCATTTCCTTTAAGAATTAGTATTGAACCCATCGGTAGTGGAATCTCAACAGATCCTTTGATCTCCCTAGGGTTGATAATTTTGATTTCTTTTCTAAACAAAATATTTCTCTTGCTTATGAAGTAAACCATGCAAAAGGGCCTTACAAAATAATGGTGGTCTATAAGCGAAGGAATACAATCTCCTTCGTCATAGATGTTGTTATACAACTTTTGGGAGTGCAATCGTCTTGTAGCATACTCCACTGACCATCCTCTTGATCATTCTCTTTATCTCAGAAGGCATAGGTCCACCTCATCATTTCTTATGATTCCTGGGGGTTCCCTTGCCTATCTTTGGTGAAATTTTAGCAACAAACACATTGGATGGTTGTCCTGCCCTTTTTGCGTATCCATTTTTGTGGTTTTGAATAAGTTCTCTCCATTAGTAGACTAGCTCGATCTATATCTCTTAGGTCAAAGATGCAGTCTAGAATTCTTCTTTAATCATTTTAAGAGAAGACTCCTGTGTACAACTACTAACCTTTCAGAATGTTGCAAAATTTTCCTTGTATTTCTACATATAATTCAAATTCTCGCTCTTTAACTTCATTCATCCTTTCCAATTTTGCTGTAGGGATTCTCTGAGATTGTCGAGGTGGCTCCCTCATCTCCACATCTATAGGATACCAGGTCTGACTTGGCTATGTAGGTAATGAATAATATGACTCAGTATCTAGGTAAACTGTCTCCTAACATCCTATGTCGGTGGCTATAAACTCCTCAAAAGATTTGTATTGGTTTAAGTGGAGAACATTGCATGTTGGGCATTCTACGAATCTTCCTCCTGTTGATTCTTGAATAGGAACTTCAATGTTGCACATCAAGAAACCCCTGTAAAGTTCATCTAGTACTGCTCGCAATATTTGCTCTACAGGAAACTCAGACTCGTCCTTTATAGAAGGCAGATTAGTGGAAATCTCTTTCATGCAAGGGTCATAAATTTTTCCCTCAGGAATTTGGATGAGTGTATTTTCTGCCTCTTTCAATTATCTCTTTTCTTCTCAGAGAAAAGCTCTGTTCTCATGATGATTAGCATTTCAGCGTTGCATTCTTTTTATTGGTGCATCCCACACCCTTTCTTCATCAGCACTGATTAAATTTTCTATTGACACAATTATCATGGATGGCAAACGGTTAGTCCCTTCCATCAGATTTTGTTGTATTATCACTTTCTTCCTCTTCAAAAAGGAGTCTTCTTTGGTACTGATCCTCAATTGGCACGGTAACCCTTCCTTCTCTTGGTGGCTGACTATTTCCATTAGAGGACAAGCATAGTTTACATTGACCTGACTAAAGTCTAAGTCAAAATCTACGATGCCACCCTGGCTGCCCTTTCTTTATTCTGTGCATGATTTAAGCCATCTCAAAAGGGAAAAATCAGCTTTTGTCCAGACATTTCTCTGCAGAAGAAAGAAAATCATCAGTGCACTGAATTCATCACGAATAAGAACAAGAACGAAGAAATTATTAAACATAATTTTTTATTTATATAGGTGCAAATTTTCTATTTAATTTATTTTAATTTAATGAAATTTCAAAATTAGAGACAAAAGGAGAAAATTAAAGTGAATAAATTTCAAAATTTTCATTTTATTGAGGTTAATTTTTTACAAAATTTTAGACCCAGTCAGAGTCGCTTGGACAAATAAATAACCCCAAAACAATCAAATATTCAAAAAGTTGATTCCAAGCAATCATCACATCGGGTAATACGTCTTCAAGTAGTGGAAATTGACCAGAAACATAGGTGTTTCCCTTCGGAAATCCACTAACTTGTAAGCTCCTCCTGAGTAAACTTCCTCTATGATGAATAGTCCCTCCCAAGTTTGTCCAAAATTTTCACCTATCTTGCGGTCTGCAAGAATATGTCTTTTGAGAATGAGAACATAGTCACCAACTTTGAACACCCTTGGGCGGACCAATTTGTCATGAGCCTGCACCATTCTCGCTTGGTAGAGCTCCAAATGTCATTTTCCCTCAAGTCCTTCAAATTCTTCAATTCTGAGTTTTGGTCTTTTTTGGTTTGTAATTTGATTGGTGACGGTGACTCTGAGAGACAGTGTCTGAACTTTTAGCAGCAGTAAGATCTCAGACCCATACACAAGTGCATTGAGTGTACATTGAGTGTGAGTTCTGAACATTGTCTGGTAGGCCCACAAATCTTCTAATAGTTTATTATGCAAATTTCTTTTGTTTTCATCCAATGTCTTCTATAGGATTTGCACGAGCATTTTATTGAAAGCCTCGGCCAGTCCGTTTGTCATAGGATAGTAAATTGTAGAGTATCTCTAGTATATCCCTTGTCTCTTGATGAAGTTATTGATCTTTATGCTTTTGAAGGCTATTCTATTGTTAGAAATCACTCTATGCAGTACACCGAAATAGAAGATGACTTGGCTTTTAAAAATTTACAGAAAATGCTGTGTTGTAACCTCACGTAACAGCACTGCCTCTGCTTACTTAGAGAAGTATTCTATAAAGGTGAGAATAAATCTATCAAACCTATTATGTTCGTGCCTCAACACTCGAATGACCATGAGGCAACAATTGGGCTTAGCACATTCAGAGGTTGGTGTAAGACCACCCCATGCACTTGGCAAAGGTGACACCTTCTAGTTGTATCAATGCAATAGAATATCATTGTTGGACAATAATATCTGATTTTTTTTATCTTCATTTTTCATTTTCAGCCCTAGTTGGTGAGCGCCAAACAATATGACATGTACTTCTTTGACAATATTCTATGCTTCTGCTCTTCTTAGACATTGTAGCCACATCTGATCGAACAACCTTCTATAGAGGACATCACCTACTAGAGTATATGACATAGCTCTTCTTGGGATGTGATATGCCTTGTGATATGCCTCAGACTTTTATTATGGCAGCTTTCCATTTTACAAATATTCTATCAATGGTTTGTGCCAGTTTTCATTGATGTCAGCAACTGCAATCATCACTCCTTATTTTTAGATTCTGAGTTACTTGTCGAGGTGGATTCAAGACAAAACTCATCATCCTTAAACCATAATGTCAATGGAATCCTTTGGTGGACACGCCAATAGATTAGCAAGTTTTGCTAAAGCTTCGACATGGGTGTCATCTCCTTGAAGAATCCGATATAGAGTCACATTAGAAATTTATTAAAGCAGCTTCATTGTGTGCTGGTGGTATTCTGCTAGCCTTGGTTTCAAAATCTTGTATTGTCCTAAAACTTCTTGGATGAAGACTTGTGAGTCACCATAGATGGCAATATCTATTATATCCAACAAGAATACCAATTCCAACCCAGTAATCAGTGCTTCATATTCTGCTTCATTGTTGGTGCACGGCTCTGTCCGGTGGTAGGAGAATCTCAACATACCCTTATCTGGCGTGACAAAAATCAGACCAATTTTTGCTTTGCCCGGTATAACTGTTTTAAATCCTTTGTCTTTTCTGGCTGAGGAAGCCCCATTAATGTTCATTTCCCAATGTCTGGCATTGGACGGATCTACATGCATTATCTGCTCATCTAGCAATTAATCGTTAAGTGGGGATCCAGTTGGAAGTGGGTGAGCTGCGAGAAAATCCAATAAATCTGTCCCTACATAGTGTGTAGGGGAGCAAAAGTTATATCAAATTGTAATAAAATCATTGACCGTCTTGCTAAATGTCCGATGAGTGTTGGTCGGGTCATCAAATATTGCAATGGATTAACTTTGAAATTAATGATAATTTTATGAGAAAACATGTAATGCCTACAATTTTTGGCATAAAAAATTAAAGTTATACAATGCTTTTCAATAAGCAGATACTTTTCCTCCATTGTTATTAGATGGCAAATTAAGTAGTAGAGTGTGTTTTCCTTACCCTCATCATTGAACTAAGCCAATAGAGCTCCGAGAGAATCTTCTAAGGTAGCGATATAAAGTATCAACGGTTTTCTCGATATAGGGGCTGCCAAAATAGAAGGTGTCATTAAGTATCGCATAAAGTCCTCAAAGGCTCTTTGACATTTCTCTTTCGAAATGAATTTGGCATCCTTTTTAATTAATGCTGAGAATGGCTGACACCTACCTAAGCGATTAGAAATAAAGCATCTCAGATATGCCAATTTTCCTTGGAAGGAGCGAAGTTATTTCAAGTACCTTGGAGGAAGCATTTTCAGGATAGCTTTAATCTTATCCTGGTTGATTTTGATTCCCCAATGATGGACAATGAATCCAAGAAATTTTCCAAAGATGACGCCAAAGGCGCACTTTAAGGGATTCATCTAGAGATTATATTTTTGTAATCATTCGAACATGATCCTAAAATCATACAAATGGTCTATTTTCTGTTTTCTCTTGATGACCAAATCATCCACATAACACTCCACTTGGTTGTAAATGAGGTCGTCAAAGATCTTCGTCATTGCGTGTTGATATGTTTCTCCGAAATTATTTAAACCAAATGACATTATTGTGTAGCAGAAAATGTCGATCAGTGTTCTGAAGGCTGTAAGTCTTGCATCTTCTAGAGCCATCATGATTTGGTTATATCCTAACAATCCAACCATGAATGAGAAAATCTCATGTGTCAATGTGAGGTCAATCAGTAATTCTGGTATCGGTAATGAAAACTCATCTTTTGAACATGCTTTATTTAAATCCTTGAAGTTGACACACACATGTATTTGTCTATTTTTCTTCTTAACTGGTACAATATTAGCTAACCATGTGGGGTATTGCTCTTCTCTTACAAAGTTAGCATCTTTTAATTTGTTCACCTCGGCAATGACTTGATGGTCTATCTCGAGGCACATTCTTCTTGGAGCTTGTTTTACTAGGGTCATATCATTGTCCACCCTGAGTTTTTGAATTGCAACCTTCGCTGAAAACTCTAACATTTAATCATAACTCCATGCAAAATAATCTTTAAATTCTGACAATAATACCATCAAATTCGTGGATTCTTCCTTGTTGAGTAGAGAAGTTATAATGGTGGGTCGGGGCTACTCCTCAGTTCTGAGATTGATCTCTTTTAATTCATCCACTGTTAACTTAATTTCTTCTTCATATTCTGGTTGGGCATCATCTATTAATTAATTTTTAGATTCATCCTATATATCAAGGCAATCCTTTTCCAATTCATTAGAAACCACCATGCAAAATTTGAAGTCATCGACTGGTCCTACATTATCAATTATGAGACCTAGGGTTCAACTTTTAACATTCCACAATTTTTCAAAGAGTTGTAGCTTATCCTTTGGAATTTGTTTTGGTAAACATTCTTGTTGAATTAACTTTTGTACATAAGGAGAAAAGTAACCATAAGGTAATTCCATTAATTCATTAAAATCTTCTTCTCAATTTGCATGATTTTTAGAATTAGTAGATGGGGAAGCACAGTAAAACTTGATCGGCTTTAAATCAATGCTACAGACTTCCTTAACCTCTAAAATCTTAACCTCTTGAGTGTATAATTGAGTAAGGGTATTGAAATTCATGTAGTGATTGATCTGATCATACATCAACTCATATTCTTCTTTTCCCACATCTTCTAAGGATATCTTGTATTATGGTTTCTTCTATTTTATCATCATCATTTCTTCCTTGGAGCTTTCTTCATCAAAACTTCCTTCTATGTCAATTATGATAGTTGGCCTAGTCCATTCAACAATTGTGTTTGTTCTTTCTCGCCCACGTCCCCGGACTCGATCTTGGGTATATGGGCTAGAAGAACCTCTACTAACTTATTGTGAAGAAAAGTTAGTAGATCGTTTAAGCAAAGTTGAACGACCTCTTCTTTTTAATTCTTCTAAATCATGTATTTCATTTTCTGCAATGATACACAGAAAATATATGCATTTTTAGACCCATATTTTCTACTCATTTTTTGTGATATTACACTTTAATGGAAGATATTTTTCTATGTTTTATTGCACATTGTTGATTTTGAAGAGTTGGAGCAAAAAAGAAGCAAAAAGGACAAAATTTATAGCAAAAATGGAGAAGTTCAAAATTTGTTCAGCGCCAACGGTTCCAAACTATGCACCCGCGACACTAGATTTTCTGCTGATGGTGCCATTTAACAAAAACTTAGGATTTAAATACGGGCCTCTGACGTTGATGGCGCCAGGATGGACAATGATGGTGTCAGTGTTGATAGAACCCCTGTTTCTTGAAAATTTGATGAATTTGGATACATTTTGAAGAGTTGTTGGATGCATCTAATGGAGAACCGACCTAGGCTCTATTTAGGACTGAAATTTGATCAAACCCCCCTTGCACCATTTCAATTTCTTTCACTCATTTTCATATTTCATCTTCACACACCTACATTCCACACCATTCCACACCATTAGTTGGTTATTGTTTTTATAGATTTGAGTTTTTGTGGTGAGTTTAAGTGTGAATTCTTCTCTAAGAAGTGTTGGAGAGGAAGAAAAGTGAGAGATTTCTTCTTCCTACATTTCCTAAGAAAGGCTACAAAAGATTTGCTTTGAGAAAGAGTTTCAGATAAGTGTTGTTTGTTTATTATTATTGTGTGAACTTTCTTTTATGTATGAAATTTGTGCTTCATTATATCTTCCTCACGAAGTCTGAGTAGATTCCCTTATGTTTCTCCCTACTCTGAGAAATGGTGAAATGAAGAGATAATGTGAATGTGTCAATGTTAAAATTTAAAATAAATTTTGATGATTTTTCTACTCCGCTCTTCATTTAGTTTTTGATCTGTCCAATTGAATTATTAAAATATGTTGTGAAACATATGATCCAGGAAATGGAGTATGAGTTCTATAATAGAGTGAGAATGACATTTAATTCCATGAAGGAGTATTTTGTTCATGGGATTAAGTGCAAAAAAATAGGGAAATATACTTTGTTGGGTGTAGAATTGAAGATTTCTAGGGTTACAGACTAAAAATCCCCAATTTGATCTTAGTGTTTTAAAACTAAAGCGAGAGTTAGCCTTCAGGAAAAGGGAAGTGGGAGCTCTGGAGTGGGAGTCAATATGCTCCTAGCCTGTCCACAGATTTAGGGACTAAACCTAAGATTAGCCAATAATTTTCTATAACATTGAATCAGGGTAGATAATTAAATTGCTCCTATTTGGTACAACACATATCTAAATCATTTATCTCATCTCATTTCACCAAAAACTCATTGTAGTGGGAAAGACGCTTTTTACATTAGAAAACTTCATCACAGAAACATAGTTTAGTTGTTATTAATTTTAAAACCTGCTTTTAAATTCTGCTAGTAGCAATTAAGTTATCTTTAACAGTATCTTAAACTTTCAAAATTAGTGACAGTAATTTCATTTGATTTCTGTAAATTTCCTAGTTAATTTATCATTTCAAATTTAAACCTTTCCCGTGGGATTGATATTTGGGACTTAAAAAGAAAGTCCTATATTACTTGATAAGGATATGTATACTTGCATAGAATCCCAACTTTAAGTGCTTAACGTTATTATTCATAAAATACCACATCAAGTTTTTATTATCGTTGCTAAGTGGATTCAACTTTATAAATTTTAAACAATTATATTTTCACTCGGATCAAGTTTTTGGCGTCGTGTCGAGGAAGATAAAGGTAAATTAAATAGAATTGGTGTATTAGGAAATTTAGAGATAAAAATATAGAAAAAATAAAAAAAATTATAAAATGAAAAGATCCAAAAATATATATAACAATATATTTAAGAGTATTTTAAGAAATTTTTCTTTGCTTATGATATTTGTTTATGTAAAATATTGGATCTGAAGGTTTAGTACTTTACGATTCAGAATTAGAACAAACGATTGGGAAAAATTTGAAAACAACAAAAAGAAATTAAAATTTTGAACAAAATGGTGAATAACTTAGATAATCAAATAAATGAAAATCGACAAACACCTTTAAAAGATTATGCTAATCCAACAGGAGATGAACTTCACTTAACTATTCAAAATCCTGATGTTGCTGCTAATTCATTTGAGCTTAAACCTGCTTTTATCCAAATGATACAAAATAATCAGTTTGGAGGAACACCTATTCAAGATCCTAAATTACATCTTGCTAGTTTTCTTGAGATTTATACTACTTTTAAGTATGATGGAGTGTCTAATGCTGCTGTAAAACTTAGAAATTTTCTTTTATCATTAAGTGATAAAGCCAAAATTTAGTTAAACTCATTAGCACCTGGATCTATCAGAACTTGGGGAGAATTATCACAAAAATTCTTGGCTAAATATTTTCCACCCTTTAAAACAACTAAGCATAGAAATGATATTACATCTTTGTGCTAGTTGAAGGGGAATCAATATATGAAGCCTGAGAAAGATTTAGGATCTCCTTAGAAAATATCCACACCATGCTTTACCAGATTGGTTAATAATTCAAACTTTTTACAATGGATTATATTTCTTATAGATGTTGCTGCTGGCGGAACTTTAATGTCAAAACCTTTCGATGAAGCATACTCTTTAATAAAAGAAATGGCTACTAATAATTTTTAATGGCCCTCTGAACGAGTAAATACTAAGAGAGTAACTAATATTCATGAATTTGGTGCAATGCCTATTTTAGCATCTCAAATTGCTGCTTTATCGAAAAATATTGATCAAATTGGAGTGAACTATTTTGAGATACTACCTGTATTAGAGGAAGATTCATTAGGAGAGATAATTGATACTTAATCATCTTATGAAACTTTGAATGCTATTAATAATCAAAATAACAATCCTTATTCAAACTATTACAATCCTAGATGGAAAAATCACCCTAATTTTAGTTAAAATAATTACAACAATTGAATGAACCCCTCAGAAAATTTAATTAACGAAGGAAATCCTAATTATCAACCTTATTATCCTCGTGGATTTAAATTTAACCCTAACCCACAAGTTAAGGAAAAGAAATTAATGATGGAATAGGTAATGTTGAATATGAGAAATCAAATACAAAATCTAGGGGCTGCTATTAGAATATTGAAAATCAATTACGACGTATTTCTACTGCGCTTATTAAGAGACCTTCAAGAAATCTTCCGAGTATAGTGGAAGTGAATCCCAAAGATCAAAAGAAAGAAAATATTAAAGCAATTCAATTTAGAAATGGAAAAGAAGTTAAAACAAAAATCTAAAGAGAAACAGAAGTTGATAAGGAGAAGGAAGAGATGGAAAGTGACCATAATGAAAATGAACAAACATATGTTCCCTTAAAAAAACTATCACCTTCGTTTCCTCAACGACTAAAATAGAAGAATAAAGACAAAAAAATTTATAAAATTATTAGAAATCCTTAAAAAGTTAATGAGATCTGCTATGTCGGAGAGGAAAGCGTTTGACTCACATCCAACCCAAGAAGTATCAAGAAAATATATCGATCACTCTAGGAAGGAATGCTCTGGCACTCATATCCAACCCAAATGGTGATGAGGAAAATATCTGCTACATTGGGGAGGAAAGCACGGAGACTCACATCCAACCCAAGAGGTAGCGAGAAAATATATTGGCCACGATAGGAAGGAAAGCTCTAGGAGTCATATCCAATCCAAATGGTGATGAGGAAAATATCTGATATGTTAGGGAGGAAAGCATTGGGACTCACATCCAACACAAGTGGTAGTGGGAAAATATATCGGTCACGTTAGGAAGGAAAGCTCTGGGACACATATCCAACCAAAATGATGATGAGGAAAATATCTGCTACGTTGGGTAGGAAAGCGCTGGAACTCATATCCAACCAAAGAGGTAGCAAGAAAATTTATCGGTCACACTAGAAAGGAAAGCTTTGGGACTCACATCCAACCTAAATGGTGACATGGAGAATATCTGCTACGTCAAGGAGAAAAGCGTTGGGACTCACATCCAACCTAAGGGTTAGCGGGAAAATATATCTTGAACCTCGGTACTGACCCGTCGAACAACATGAAAATGGTATAGAGAATTTGTGGTGTTAAAATAATAGATATGTGACATGTGAAGATTGACGTCAGTGGATAAAAATTTTGAGACTTTGTGCAGAGTGCGAAACTCCATGGGGATGTGAGGAAATAGGTGCAACAAGGATAGTCACGCTAAGCAAGAAAAGAGTAAGAAACCTCAAACTCGAGAGAAACAAACTCAACAAATCTTATCATTTTCCTTTCTTATTATTTTTATCATATTTAATTATCAAAGTAAATTTTAAAATTTAATTTTCATTAGTTGATTATCAAAAATAAGTTTAAATTTTAATATCAGACTTTCATTTTACTGTTCTTCGTTCATTGTAATTCAATTTCAACATATGGTTCTACAACTCTTTATTAATCGCACAAAAGGGAAATTTGACAAACAAGTCGAAATTTGAAAGAAATTTTGTTAATCTGGTTCTAATAGGTGTTACAGACTAAGTACATGCTGAAAGCATCAAAAGAGACAATCATGTTGAATACATCTGAAACATCATATGCACAATACATATCTGACTCATCATAGATTGAATACATATCATATATGCTGCTCTGACGCACCATAAAAGGTGACAAAAATTGTCTATCTGTTCACTGTGGGACGAGCTCCTGATCAAGCTGACTTACTAAGCCACACTCCAGGACAAGAATTCATTTTGCGTGTTCTTAGAGCTGCAGCCATCTCATAGCTTGTACGAGCACAGCTCCTCTAACTCTGAATCTTATCAGAACCTATTTGGCATCTTGTTATTATCCATCCTTCTAAAATTCACAAACACTCTACGATGTCATACTCCTGGAATGCAGTGCTTGGCTAATTCTGCACCATTTCTTTTAAGAATTAGTATTGAACCCATCGGTAGAGGAATCTTAACAGATCCTTTGATGTCTCTAGGGCTGATAATTTTGATTTCTTTTCTAAAAAAAATATTGTTCTTACTCATGAAGGAAACCATCCAGAAGGGCCTTACAAAATCATGGTGGTCTATAAGCGAAGGAATACAATCTCCTTCATCATAGATGTTGATTATACAACTTTTGGGAGTGCAATCGGCTAGTAGTATACTCCATCTCACCATCCTCTTAATCATTCTCTTTATATCAGAAGGCATAGGATCCACCTCATCATTTCTTAAGATTCCTAGGGGGTTCCCATGCCTATCTTTGGTGAAATGTTAGCAACAACCACATTGAATGGTTATCCTGCCCTTTTTCGCGCATCCATTTTCGTGGTTTTGAATAAGTTCTCTCCATTAGTAGTCCAACTCGATCTCTATCTCTCAGGTCAAAAACGTAGTCTAGAATTATTCTTTCATCATTTTAAGAGAAAACTCCTGTATACAACTACAAACCTTCCAGAATGTTGACAAATTTTCCTTGTATTTCAACATATAGTTCAAATTCTCGCTCTTTTAACTTCATTCATCCTTTCCATTTTTTCCGTAGGGATTCTCTGAGATCGTCGAGGCGGCTCCCTCATATCCACATCTATAGGATACCATGTCTTACTTGGCTATGTAGGTAATGAAAAATATGACTCAGTATCCAGGTAAACTGTCTCCTAACATCCTATGTCAGCGGCTATAAACTCCTTAAAAGATTTGTAGTGGTCTAAGTGGAGAACATTGCATGTTGGGTAATCCACGAAATATTCCTTCTGTGTATGCTTGTTTAGGAACATCGATATTGCACATCGGAAACCCTTGTAAAGTTCATCTGGTACTGCTGGCGGTATCTACTCTACAGGGAACTCAGACTCATCCTTTATAGAAGGCAGATTAGTGGAAATCTCTTTAATACAAAGGTCTTAAATTTTTCGCTCAGGAATTGGGGTGAGTGTATTTTCTGCCTCTTTCAATTATTACTTTTCTTCTCACAGAAAAGCTTTGTTCTCACGATGATTAGCATTTCAACGTTGTGTTCTTCTTATTGATGCATCCCACACCCTTTCTTTATCAGCACTGATTAAATATTCTATTGGCACAATTTTCATGGATGGCAAACGGCTTGTCCCTTTCATTGGATTTTGTTGAGTTATCACCTTCTTCCTCTTCAGAGAGGAGTCTTCTTTGGTATCGATCCTCAATAGGCAAGGTAACCCTTCCTTCTCTTAGAGGCTAACTATGTCCATCAGAGGACCCGCATAATTTACATTGATCTAACTGAAGTCTAAGTCAAAATCTATGATGCCACCCTGGCCACCCTTTCTTTATTCCATGCAAGATTTAAGCCGTCTCGAAAGGGAAAAATCAGCTTTTGTCCCGACATTTCTCAGCAGAAGAATGAAAAACATCAGTGCTCTGAATTCATCACGAATAAGAACAAGAATGAAGCAATTATTAAACACAAGTTTTTATTTATATAGGTGCAAATTTCCTTTTTAATTTATTTTAATTTAATGAAATTTCAAAATTAGAGACAAAAGGAGAAAATTAAAGTGAACAAATTTCAAAATTTTCATTTTATTGAGGTTAATTTTTTATTAAATTTTTGACCCAGTTATAGTTGTCTGGCCAAATAAATAATGCCAAAACAATCAAATATTCAAAAAGTTGATTCCAAGCAATCATCACATCGGGTAATACGTCATCAAGTAGTGAAAATTAACCGGCAGCATAGGTGTTTCCCCTTGGAAATCCACTAACTTGTAAGCTCCTCAAGAGTAAACCTTCCATATGATGAATAGTCCCTCCCAATTTAGTTTAAAATTTTCTCCTATCTTGTGGTCTACAAGAATATGTCTTTTGAGAATGAGAACAAAGTCACCAACTTTGAACACCCTCGGGCGGACCAATTTTTCATGAGCCTGCACCATCCTTGCTTGATAAAGCTCCAAATGACATTTTCGCTCGAGACCTTCCAATTCTTCACTTATGAGTTTTGCACTTTCTTTGGTTGTAATTTGATTAGGGAAGGTGACTCTGAGAGACTGAGTCTGAACTTTTAGCAGCAGTACAATCTCAGACCCGTACACAAGTGCAAAGAGTGTACATTGAGTGTGAGTTCTGAATATTGTCTGGTAGGCCCATAAATCTTCTAATAGTTTATTATGCCAATCTCTTTTGTTTTCATCCAATGTCTTCTATAGGATTTGCACAAGCATTGTGTTTAATGCCTCGGCCAGTCTATTTTCCATAGGATAGTAAATTGTAGAGTATCTCTAGTTTATCCCATGTCTCATGATAAAGTTATTGATCTTTATGCTGTTGAAGGTTATTCCATTGTCAGAATTTACTCTATGTGGTACACCAAAACAACATACGACTTGGCTTTTAAAAAATTACAGAAAATTTTGTGTTGTAACCTCTCGTAATAGCACTACCTCTGTCCACTTGGAGATAAATTCTATAGAGGCGAGAATAAATCTATGTCTCTTAGATGATGGAGGTTCTATCAAACCGATTTTGTCCATGCCCTAACACTCGAATGACCACGAGGCAAAAGTTAGGCTTAGCCCATTCAGAGGTTAGTGTAAGACCACCCCATGCACTTGGCAAAGGTGACACCTTTTGGTTGTATACATGCAATAAAATATCATGATTGGCCAATAATATCTAATTTTTTTTATCTTCATTTTCATTTTCAGCCCTAACTAGTGAGCGCCACATAATCTCGCATGCACTTCTTTGACAATATTCTGTGCTTTTGCTCTTCTTAGACATCGTAGCCTCATCTGATCAAACGACCTTCTTGTAGAGCACATCACCTACTAGAGCATATGACATAGCTCTTCTTGGGATGTGATATGCCTTGTGATATGCCTCAGACTTCTATTATGGCAGCTTTCCAGTTTATAAATATTCTATCAATGGTTTGGGCCAGTTTTCATTGGTGTCAGTAACTACAATCATCACTCCTTATTTTTAAAGTTTAAGTAACTTATCAAGGTCAATTCAAGACAAAACTCATCATCCTTAAACCGTAATGTCAATGAAATCCTCTGGGGGACTCGCCAATTCATTAGCAAGTTTTGCTAAAGCTTTGACATGGGCGTTATCTCCTTGAAGAATCTGATATAGAGTCACATTAGAAATTTATTCAATCAGCTTCATTGTGTGCCGGTGGTATTCTGCTAGCCTTGCTTTCAAAATCTTGTATTGTCCTACAAATTCTTGGATGAAGAGTTGTGAGTCGCCATAGATGACAATATCTATTGTATCCATCGAGATTACCAATTACAACCCAATAATCAATGATTCATATTCTGCTTCATTGTTGGTGCACGGATCTGTCTGATGGTAGGAGAATCTCAACATACCCTTATCTAGCGAGACAAAAATTAGACCAATTTTTGCTTAGCCCAGTATAACTGTTTTAAATCCTTTGTCGATTCTGGCTGAAGAAACCTCATCAAAGTACATTTCCCAATGTCTAGTATTCGATGTTTCTACTTGCATTATCTACTCATCTAGCAATTCATCATTGAGTGGGGATCTAGTTGGAAGTGGGTGAGCTGCGAGAAAATTTACTAAAATCTGTCCCTTGATAGTGTGGAGGGGAGCAAAAGTTATATCAAATTGTAATAAAATCATTGACCATCTTGCTAAATGTCTGAAGAGTATTGGTCGGGTCATCAAATATTGCAATGGATTAACTTTGAAAATAAGGGTAATTTTATGAGAAAGCATCTAATGCCTACGCTTTGTGGCATAAAAAATTAAAGCTATACAATGCTTTTCAATAGGCAGATACTTTTTCTTCGTTGTTATTAGATGTCAAATTAAGTAGTAGAGTGCATTTTCCTTACCCTCATCAATGACCTGGCCAATAGAGCTCCGAGAGAATCTTCTAAGGCAGCGATATAAAGTATCAATGGTTTTCCCGATATAGGGGCTGCCAAAATAGAAGGTGTCATTAAGTATCGGTTAACTTCATCAAACGCTCGCTGACATTTCTTTTCCCAAATGTATTTGTCATCCTTTTTAATTAATGCTGAGAATGACTGACACCTACCTGAGAGATTAGAAATAAAGCATCTCAGATATTCCAATTTTCCTTGGAAGGAGCGAAGTTATTTCAAGTACCTTGGAGGAAGCATTTCGAGGATAGCTTTAATCTTATCCTAGTTGATTTTGAATCCCCAATGACGGACAATGAATCCTAGAATTTTTCCAAAGGTGATGCCAAAGGCGCACTTTAAGGGATTATTCTTGAGATTATATTTTCGTAATCATTCGAACATGATCCTAAAATCATACAAATGGTCTATTTCTGTTTGCTCTTGTTGACCAAATCATCCACATAACACTCCACTTGGTTGTAAATGAGGTCTTCAAAGATCTTTTTTAATGCACGTTGATATGTTTCTCCAAAATTATTTAAACCAAATGACATTACTGTGTAGCAGAAAATATCGACTAGTGTTCTGAAGGCTGTAAGTCTTGCATCTTCTGGAGCCATCTTAATTTGGTTATATCCTGTCAATCCATCCATGAATAAGAAAATCTCATGTGTCAATGTGATTTCAATCATTAATTCTTGTATCGGTAATGAAAACTCATCTTTTGGACATGCTTTATTTGAATCCCTGAAGTTGATACACACATGTATTTGTCCATTTTTCTTCTTAACTAGTACAATATTAGCTAACCATGTGGGGTATTACTCTTCTCTTACAAAGTTAGCATCTCTTAATTTCTTCACCTCGGCAATGACTTGATGGTCTATCTCGAGGCACATTCTTCTGGGAGCTTGTTTTACTAGGGTCATATCTTTGTCCACCCTGAGTTTATGAATTGCAACCTTTGCTGAAAGCTTTGGCATTTCATCATAACTCCATGCAAGATAATCTTTAAATTCTGACAATAATACCATCAATTATGTGGATTCTTCCTTGTTGAGTAGAGAACTTATAATGGTGGGCCGGGGCTACTCCTCAGTCCCGAGATTGATCTCTTTTAATTCATCCATTGTTGACTTAATTTCTTCTTCAAATTCTGGTTGGGCATCATCTATTAATTGATTTTTAGATTCATCCTATATATCAAGGCAATCCTTTTCCAATTCGTTAGTAACCACCATGCAAAATTTGGAGTCATCGACTGGTCCTACATTATCAAATCTGAGACCTAGGTTTAACATTCCACAATTTTTCAAAGAGTTGTAGCTTATCCTTTGGAATCTGTTTTGGTAAACATTCTTGTTGAATTAACTTTTGTACATAAGGAGAAAAGTAACCATAAGGTAATTCCATTAATTCATTAAAATCTTCTTCTCAATTTGCATAATTTTTAGAACTAGTAGAAGGGGAAGCACGGAAAAACTTGATCGACTTTAAACCAATGCTACAGACTTCCGTAACCTCTAAAATCTTAACCTTTTGAGGGTATATTGGAGTAAGGGTATTGACATTCACATAGTGGTTGATCCGATCATACATTGACTCATTTTCTTCTTTTCCCACATCTTCTAAGGATATCTTGTATTGTGGTTTCTACTGTTTTATCGTCATCATTTATTCCTCGGAGCATTTTTCATCAAAACTTCCTTCCATGTCAATTTTGATTGTTGGCCTAGTCCATTCAACAATTGTGTTGGTTCTTCCTCGCCCACGTCCCTGGACTCGATCTTTGGTATATGGGCTAGAAGAACCTCTACTAGCTTATTGTGAAGAAATGTTAGTAGATCATTAAAGCAAAGTTGAACGACCTCTTCTTTTTAATTCTTCTAAATCATGTATTTCATTTTCCCTAATGATACACAAAAAATATATGCATTTTTAGACCAATATTTTATACTCATTTTTGGTGATATTACACTTTAATGGGAGGTATTTCTATGTTTTATTGCACATTGCTGATTTTGAGGAGTTGGAGCAAAAAAGTAGCAAAAAGGACAAAATTTGGAGCAAAAGAGGAAAATTTCAAAATTTGTTCAGCGCTAACGGCGCCAAACTGTGCACCTGCGGCACTAGACTATGCGCTGACGCTGCCATTTGACAGAAGCTTGGGATTTAGATACGGGACTCTAACGCCGATGGAGGCAGGATGGGCACTGACGGTGCCAGTGTCGGTGGAAGCCCTGTTTCTGGAAAATTTGACAAATTTGGATACATTTTTAAGAGTTGTTGGATGCATCTATTGGAGAACCGACCTCGGCTCTATTTAGGACCAAAATTTGATCAAACCCCCGCCCTCGCACCATTTCAACTTCCTTCACTCATTTTTATATTTCCACTTCACACACCTACATTCCACACCACAATTTAGTTATTGTTTTTTATACATTTGAGTTTTTGTGGTGAGTTTAAGTGTGAATTCTTCTCTAAGAAGTGTTGGAGAGGAAGAAAAGTAAGAGATATCTTCTTCCTACATTTCCTAAGAGAGGCTACAAAGGATGTGCTTTGAGAAAGAGTTTCAGATAAGTGTTGTTTGTTTATTATTGCTGTGTGAACTTTCTTTTATGTATGAAATTTGTGCTTCATTATATCTTTCTCAAGAAGTCTGAGTAGATTCCTTTATCTTTCTCCCAACTCTAAGATATAGTGAAATGAAGAGATAATGTGGAAGTGTCAATGTTACCATTTATAATAAATTGTGGTGATTTTTCTACTATGCTCTTCATTTAGTTTATGATGTGACCAATTGAATTAATAAAATATGTTGTGAAATATAAGATCCAGTGTTGACCTCACTTTTTGTTGAGGTTTAGTTTTCCCCTTTTAGTAGCCTAAGGTCTAGCCATAGGATTTTCCTATTGACTATTCTTAGAAAACTAGACATGGAACCCTCACCCTTAGAAATTCTACCCT
>NEWO01000213.1:587787-600632 GCA_003013225.1 Phalaenopsis aphrodite
ATTTGTCACAACCTAAATCCTCACATCTTTCAGGCTATTTGTGTGATCATTTCACATAAATGTAAGCCCTAACTAATAAATTTGGCAGGATGAAACACCTAAATATTTCTCCTCAAAACTGAAGCCAAACATTAGGATAGCTTGGGAAGTCACCAATGTTCTCCTCTGAATCCCTGACATCCCCTAGTTCTTCTTCCTTTAGATTCTACAATAAAATGTTCTAAATTTGAACCAATCCTCTTTTACACTTCTATGTCCGATTTTGTTGAAGAGTCCTACCCTTTGAAAATCCTTGAAGATAATATTTCTTGATTTTTATCGATAGTCTTCTCAGGTGGTTTTGGTCATTTAAGATGTAATTAACTATAGTGGCTTGCCCTTATAGGAAGCATGTCCGAACCCAGCTTAATATAAACCCTATTTAATCCTTTATATTTAATAGGGGAACTTGTCGGCAAATGCAAAGGTTTCACAAACCAAACGGATGTCATACTTTTCTTAGTTTATTTGATTGAGCCTCATCCTCAAATCTTGTGTTTATCCTTCGGGATAAATACAGGATTTAAGGTACAATGCTCTTTCATTTCAAACTATGAAAAAAATGGGGTCATTTTGATTTCATACTTCAACGTCCTTCTGAAGCGGGCGATGAAATTTTGATTCCAGCGACCGACAGCTTCTAACGAGCAACTCCCCTCCAACCCCAAAATAATGCCAACAGCTTCTGGCGACTCCGCTGGGGACGTGCTTTTCTCTCCAGACAAATAAAGAAATATTATTTTCACACATTGATAATATGTCCATGTCCCTCTTGGACCAGATTACTCTTTTTCCGTTGGCATACTTTACCCATTTCTATCATGGGAAAGTACAGCTAACTCTTTGGACTTCAGGACTAGCTGTTCAACCATCTTTTAACAGATTGGTTCAGAAGGCCATTAAGGACTCTTTAAATTTTCATGCTGGGTTGGAGCCCCAATAGGTGTGTCGGTGGACTAATCCCACCTGGGCATTCTTTGCCACTAATTGGGTCCCACACTGGGTCCTAATTTTTCACATCTAAATTTGATTTACTATTTCGTAAATTAAACCAAATCATGTTGTGCTGCACGCACTTTGAAAGTTTCTTATATTAATTAAATTTTACACCTTTTTAAATAGAGATATTAAAAAATACCCATAAATTAAGACCCGACTCGGTCTACAGTCAACCTCTAATTTTCAGTGCTTGCACTAAAGATTACGAGGTTTTTGGCCATATAGCTATCCCTAAAACTTTCTGTTTTAAAGCCTGCTGCGATGGCCTACCCAACACTAACCTTTTCCTGCAACCTGCCAATGGACCACAACACCCGTAACGTCACTCCCACCATCAAGTTCGGAGCTGAATATGAAGACCTCTAGGTTATCCTCGGGAAAGCGCCATTCGTAGTAATGACGATTGCTGCTCCATAAATGCAAGAACAGTCTGCAGAATTCAGTTTGAACTGCCTTCAGGACTTCCCTGCCTGCAAGAAGGCTAAAGCTACTGCCATCAAGCCTTCTATCCCTGTTGCTACTAAGGGGAAAGAGGTGATGGTCGTCGAAAATCCGACTGAAGGGTTAACTTTCCCACCACCTGTGTTTGAAATCGGGTCGAGCTCAAGGACTGTACCACTGACCCAAACTCAAAGGAGGAACCACAATAGAAGAATTTGGAGGACCGTCAAAGCCCAGACTCTTAAGAACACACCTGTTGAGGAGGATCCTTGTCAAATTGAAAAGGTACTACCAAAAATTTATCCACTCCTACAAGGGACTCGATTTCATCCTCTGACGGATACTGATGGACATGAGAGTATCTGGAAGATTGCTGTCGCATTACCATCACTCCGTGGACACAGTGAGGACGGAAGGAAATTCATTCCTATCATCCGAGTTAGTGCAGTCTTCAGAAGGCTTGCTACTAAAAAAGGATGTTCTGTTAGTGAGTTACTTAAACGAGCGGCACATATGATTTCCCCTCGTATGAAAGAAGAAATTTTGGAGGAGTCAACCGAAAAGTCACCTACCCGTATTCCCTTCGGGTTTCGTTTGGGAAACTGAGTTGATACTTCTATAGTCACCACCGATCATACCACCACCAGGACCGTAGGTCGCCGATAGATTAAGTCGAGACTAGGTCCGAGGAGCTTAACTGTCATTCCTACAATCACAGAGAGAAAGACAAGACGGTTACCTGACACTATAACTGGTCTACACCACGGGGAGCATACCTTCCCTCGACATACCGATGTCTCTACTAATAGGTCTCGTCCTGAGACATCATCATCAAAGAAGAAGAGGGTATGGGTACCCAAGGTCGCTGCACCGATACAGTTCTGTGAGCCTAAATTACAGGAAGTAAAACCAATGCTTGAAATATCTAACATCATCGCGACAATAGCCAGCGAGATGGAGGAACAAGTAGAAGATATCCACCAAGGTCCTTCAGATCTTAAAGTAATCAAGGAATCAATAATTGAGGAAAATGTTGAGAAACTCATGATTGAGATTTCCGGGTTAGCTCCAGAGCATGGAGTTTCCATCAATAAAGACAGTGATGATTTTGATTACAGTGATTACTTGGAGGAGGATTTCATAGATGTCCATGTAAGCGAAACCAGAGCTACCACATATGCGCGCCAGGCTCAACCACATACCAAAAAGAACGCCGTAGATGAGTTGTGTAGGGTTATCCTCTTAAGGGATGAGCAAGTCAGTCTACTGGAGAAAAGAATAGAAGAAATGACTTCATCTATGACCGCCATGGCCACCATTGAGGAGCAATCAAAGCACCAAGATTGGCTTCTCCAGAGATTAATCAGCCAAAAATCATACACATCACAGATGAAAGAAGAGAGGCAACTTCAGCAGAAAAAGATGAACAACCAAAGAAAGATTTTCTATCAGGTGTCATGCCAGAAAAGGAATTCAAGCAAATGGTTGAACAAGTGCGGGATGCTTAGCCCAATCCAAGGGCGGTGCATCAATTTAGAAGGGTAGACCTTACCCGGAGGAGTTTGATGTTGTGCCTTTCCCCAAGGGTTTTGTGCCCCCAAACTTCAAGATATTCAATGGGACTCAAAATTCCAGACAACATATAGTACATTTTCGAGCCAATTGTGGCAACACGAGGAATAACAAAGCTCAACTCTGCCAGCAGTTCGTCAGCAGCTTGTCAGGGATTGCTTTTGACTGGTACGCTGACTTGCCCAACTGGTCAGTTAAAAAATTTTCTGAGTTTGAACAGTTATTTGTGAAAAGATTTTTCGGGGCACAACATCACGTGTCTATTGGAGAGCTCATGATGGAGAATCAGAAGCCTAGTGAAACCTTGGTAGACTATATTTTGAGGTGGAGAAACCTTAGCATGAAATGTGAACCTCAGCTACAGGTACATCAAGCGTTTGAGATTCTACTCAAAATCATTCATGGGCCAGTAGCTTTCATGCTTAAGGGACTCACCATCAAATCCTTCGAGAAGCTACTCAGTAAAGCCAGCAGTCTTCAAGAAGAAGTGAAGCACATGGAGCCACATGAAAAGGCTAAGGTGACCACAGTGTTCGAAAAGAAATCAAGAGTAGTCGCAACTATCGACAAAGGAAAGCAACCGATAAAGATATATGCAGAAGAGCATCGCCAGTCTTCGTCACAGTACTCTCAGAAACAGAGCAGTCAATCCAACCAACGGCCGCCTCAGGAGGGATCACCTCGAACAACGGGTAAAAGAATATCCCTGTTAGAGCGACAAAAAGTTATGTATACCTAAAATATTCAAAAGCTAACTATCCCGAAGGAGTATTTGAGAGAACCTGAAAAAGGTTCCATAAACATGGTTTTAGCTGAGTCAATATCTTCGATCGATCCGTATACTGGAACAGATGGATGGAGTACAACTTGGGATGAACTCAAGAGGGTCCTTAGTCAAATACAGGATTCATTGAAACAAGCTTCTACGAACACTGAAGAAGAATGGAAGGAGGTCTGGAGCTAATCATCCAAGAAGATACTGAACAAGATATAGTCTACATCAAAACAAGCCTCCATTCAGAGTTCGCAGCATACCGAGCCCGAGATGAAGATTTCACCAAAAAATCCGTCATCATCAAGGACAAAGAGCAAGAAGAATAAAAGCGTCACTGCCATGATTGATAACACGGGGGGCAGGGGGTAGGATAGGGGTTGCCTCTACTAAATTGGTTGTCTCAAATTTGGGGAAGAAAATCCTCCAACCTTGACTTTGTATGATTATCTTTTTGTCCCTTCGGGGTCTTAAGAATATAATAATTGCAATTTTGGCTATTTTTTGACTATTTTTGCTAATAACGTGACTAATTATGACCGATCTAGCTGCGATCTCGATCCCCAAAATGATCCTCAAATCGTACTTGAGTCTGATAAACTAGTTGTCAAGGCCAAAGAAGAACTCAATGATATTGCTTGCGATAGCACCGATAACGAAGAGCCAACTCTCAAGCATCATGGTACACCACTCTCCATCAACTTATATCTTTCTGACAACGAGGAAAAGACATCGTAAGATTCAACAATGATATCTCAAGAAGAAGAAATCACAGAAGTCAACTTAAGGAGATGAAAAAAGTTACCACCAAGAATAGCTCCAACAGACAAAAGAAAACAGATAATGACTTGAGAAGAGAAACACCCAACTCCGTCAATGGAAGAACCAAATAATCAAGATAAAATCGGAGGATCATGCAAAGTAGACTACAACGTGCTAGCTCATCTTAGGAAGTTGCCTGCCCGATTAAGCATCTATAATGCTCTGATCCTGTCAAAGAAGATGAGAGAATCTCTGGTTACAGCTTTGCTTGATCCAAAAATTTACTTAGCTCAGTTGGCTGGCACATCTTCAGATGAAGTTTGATCGTTGAGAGAACAGTCAGTGGTAACCTTTACAAATGAAAACTTGTTGCTCGGTACCGCCAACCACAACCGTCCGCTCTACATCTCCATCAACATCGGCAGATTTGTGTTATCCAAGGTTTTAGTGGATCCTGGAGCATTTCTTAACTTCATGAGCCTAATGACATTAGCCTATTTGGATTTTGATGCTCAAGAGCTTATGATCGATAAAATGATGTTAAGAGGATTCAACCAAAAAGGAGAAAGAGCCCTTGGATCAATTACATTACTTATGAAGGTCGGAGAACTCATAACAACCGTTAAATTTCATATCATCGACGCCGAGACCTCTTTTAACGCTCTATTGGGTCGACCATGGATTCATGAGCATAATATGGTTCTATCATCCCTATATCAGTGCATTAAATACCGAAAGATGGTCAAGAAAATTGCATCAAAGGAGATCTACAACCATTTTCAGTGCATGAAGTTGGTATCCATGAAGATGCTGCCTACTACGCGCCTCCAAAGAGGACTGTCTTCTCTCATGAAGTTATTACAAAGAAAGATGAAGATTCAGAAAAATCACAAAAAGGAGGTTATACAAATACGCTTCAACAACCTTCTACAACTCCCTTACAATGAGTTGGTGGAGGTTCTTCTAGTTCATGCACCTGAGGTCGAGGGCGGGAACACGAACGAGGAAAGATCAATTTAATTATTGAACGGACTAGGCCAAAAATCAATATTGGTGATGAAGATAGTTCTGAAGATGAAATAATGATGACGAAGTAGAAGAAACCTCAGTACTAGATTAAGCATCTATGATGCTCTGATCCTGTCAAAGAAGATGAGAGAATCTCTGGTTACAGCTTTGCTTGATCCAGAAATTTACTTAGCTCAGTTGGCTAGCACATCTTCAGATGAGGTTTGATCGCTGAGAGAACAGTCAGGGGTAACCTTTACAAATGAAAACTTGCTGCTCGGTACCGTCGACCACAACCGTCCGCTCTACATCTCCGTCAACATCGACAGATTTGTGTTATCCAAGGTTTTAGTGGATCCTGTAGCATTTCTTAACTTTATGAGCCTAATGACATTAGCCTATTTGGATTTTGAAGCTCAAGAGCTTACGACCGATAAAATGATGTTAAGATGATTCAACCAAAAAGGAGAATGAGCCCTTGGATCAATTACATTACTTATGAAGGTCGGAGAACTCGTAACAACCGTTAAATTTCATATCATTGACACCGAGACCTCTTTTAACGCTCAATTGGGTCGACCATGGATTCATGAGCATAATATGGTTCCATCATCCCTATACCAGTGCATTAAATACCACAAAGATGGTCAAGAAAATTGCATCAAATAAGATCTACAACCATTTTCAGTGCATGAAGTTGGTATCCATGAAGATGCTGCCTACTACGCGCCTCCAGAGAGGACTGTCTTCTTTCATGAAGTTATCACAAATAAAGATGAAGATTTAGAAAAATCACAAAAAGGAGGCTATACAAATACACTTCAACAACCTTTTACAACTCCCTTATAACGAGTTGGTGGAGGTTCTTCTAGTTCATGCACCCGAGGTCGAGGGTGGGGATGCGGACAAGGAAAGACTAAGTTAATTGTTGAACGGACTAGGCCAACTATCAACATTGGTGATGAAGATAGTTCTGAAGATGAAATAATGATGACGAAGCAGAAGAAACCTCAGTACAAGATATCCCTAGAACATTCAGAGAGGAATGAATATGAAACAATATATGGTCGGAGAAACCACTATGTGAATACTATAACCCTTACTCCGATTCTCCCTCAAAAGGTTGAGAGTTTAGAGGTTAAGGAAGTCTGTAGTGTTGGTTCAAAGCCGATCAAATTTTACCACTGAAGAACGACCCCGCTCTACATTTATAAGTTCTCTACTTGATGACAAAAAATTTGTAGAATTGGTGAAACTATTAACATAATTCAAAGATTGCTTTGCATGGAGCTACGGTGAAATGCCAGGGTTGTCAGCAGAGGTTGCAGTGCATAAACTTGGGGTGGACAAGAATATAACCCCAGTAAAACAAGCTCCCAGGAGAATGCGCCTTGAAATAGAACGACAAGTCATCACGGAAGTGAAGAAGTTGATAGACGCTAACTTTGTTAAAGAGGAGTAGTACCCCACATGGTTGGCTTACATCGTACCTGTTAAGAAGAAAAATGGACAGAATCGCCTTTGTGTCAACTTCAGAGATTTGAACAAAGCATGTCCAAAAGACGAGTTTCCACTACCTATAACAGAAATGATGGTGGACATCGGTTCGACACATGAAATTTTCTCCTTCATGGACGGATCGTCAGGATATAACCAAATCAAGATGGCTCATAAGGATACAACACTTACAACTTTTAGAACGCCAATTGGAATCTTCTGCTACATAGTGATGTCGTTCGGCCTAAAGAAAGCCGGAGTGACATATCAGCGTGCAATGACGAAGATTTTTTATGACCTCATTCACAATTAAGTAGAATGCTACGTGGATGATTTGGTCATCAAAAGTAAGCGAAAAATAGACCATTTGTAAGATTTTAGGATCATTTTTGAACGGTTACATCGATATGACCTTAAAATGAATCCCTTATAGTGTGCCTTTGGCGTCATCTCCAGGAAATTTCTAGGATTTGTTGTCCATCATCGGGGAATCAAGATCTTGGAAAAGAAGAAACATGTTGAGGGACAATACAATGCACTTGAAATTCCTACCCGATGTATGAAAGTACATTATGAAATTACACTTTGTCAATTTGATTTCATACTGTACTTTTATACTATTTTGTACTGACGGAGATAATTCCTACCCGATATATGAAAGTACAGTATGAAATTACACTTTATCTTTCTTATACTTTCTTGTACTTTCTCACTTTATCAACAAATACAATGCACTCTACTACTTGAGTCATCGTCTAATACCGATAGAGATAAGGTATCCACCTATTGAGAAACATTGTCTGGCGTTAATTTTCGTCACCCAAAAGCTTAGACATTACATGCTTTCTCATAAGATTACCATGATTTCAAAAGTTAATCCATTGTAATATTTGATGACCTGACCAACACTCTCCGGACGTTTAGCAAGATGGTCAATGATCTTATTACAATTTAATATAACTTTTGTGCCCCTCCGTGCTATCAAGGGACAGATTTTAGTAAACTTTCTCGCTGCACACCGACTGCTAGCTGGGTCTTCTCTCAACGATGAGTTACCAAACAAGCAAATACTTTAAGTGGAATTTTCTAGTGCGCAGTGCTGGGAAATGTACTTTGATGGTACTTTGTCAGCCAGGAAAAACTAGAGATCAGACACAGTTATACCAGGCAAAGCAGGGATTGGTTTGATCTTTATTACGCAAGATAAGGGTATGATGAGGTTTCCATACCACCTGACAGAGCCATGCACCAACAATGAAGCAGAATATGAAGCTTTAATTACTGGATTGGAGTTGGCAATCTCAATGGATATAACAAACATAACCATCTATGGTGACTCTCAACTTGTCATCCAGCAGGTCGTCAGACAATATAGAATTTTAAAACCAAGACTAGCAAAGTACCATCAGTACACGATGAAGCTCCTGGAGCAGATTCCTGAGGCGAATTTTTACTGGATTCCTCCGGGAGATATTGCCCATGCCGACGCTCTAGCAAAACTTGCTAAGGAAATGGCATGTCCCCTTGAGAAGTCCATCAATGTCATGGTGCATGGAAGATGAGTCTTGTCTCAAAACGATTGCAAAACTCTACGCAAGCTTGGAAAAGAAGAAACAAAAAATGCAGTCGCAGACATCAACAAAGATTGGCACAAGCCATTGATAGAATATTTGCATACTGGAAAGCTGTCAGAAGACAAGTCTGAGGTGCACCACATCGCAAGAAGGGCCATGTCTTACGCCTTGGTAGGAAATGTTCTCTACAGAGGATCATTCGACCAAATGTGGCTACGGTGTTTGAGCAGAGCCGAGGCATATAATATTTTCAAAGAAGTACATGTCAAATTATGTGGCACTCACCAGCCAGGACCAAGAATGAAAATGAAGATCAAAAGACTCGGATATTATTGGCCAGCAATGATGTCTGATTGCATGGATACAACCAGAAGATGTCACGAATGCGAAGTGCATGGGGTGGTCTTACACCAGCCTACAAAAGTGTTGCACCAAATTGTTGCCTCGTGGCTATTTAAATGTTGGGGCACAGACTTAATAGGTCTGATAGACCCTCATTCTTCTAAAGAACACATTTTTATACTTGCTTTTATAGATTACTTCTCCAAATGGGTAGAGGCAGTACCGTTATGTGAGGTTACGACCCAACACGTCCTTCAATTTTTCAAAGGCTAGATTGTCTACCATTTCAGAGTACCGCGAAGAATAATCTCTAATAATGGGACAACTTTTAAAAGTACAAAGATCAAAAATTTTGTTAGAAGACACGGGATAGATTGGTGATACTCTACAATTTACTATCCCAGAGCAAATGGTCTGGCTGAAGCTTTCAACAAGACACTGGTACAGATTTTGAAGAAAACACTGGATGAAAACAAAAAGGATAGGCATAACAAGCTGTTAGAAGACTTGTGAGCCCATCGAATGACTTTCAGGACTCCCACTCAGTGTACACCTTATATGCTCATGTACGGGACCGAGGTCGTGCTACCGCTAGAAATCCAGACACCATCTCTCAGAGTCGCCATTGCCAACCAACTCACAACGAAAGAAAGCACAAAACTCAGACTTGAAGAACTGGAGAGTCTTGAGGGAAAACAATTGGAAGCATAACAACATTTAGAGCTCTACCAGGCAAAGATGGTACAAGCCCATGACAAATTGGTCTGCCCAAGGACATTCAAAATTGCTGACCTCGTAGTTATGCTCAGAAGGCCTATTCTTGCTCGCTGGAAAATAGGTGGGAAGTTTGAGCCAACTTGGGAGGGATCATTTATCGTTGAGAAGGTATATATAGGAGGAGCCTACCAGTTATTGGACTTCCGGGGTGAAAGATCCATGTTACCGATAAATGGACGATACTTGAAAACCTATTACACAACCTGATGTTGCTTAATGTTGCTTACCTCTGCTTGCTTTGAAAACTTTAAAACTTTGATTGTTTTAAGTTTATCTATGTGTCTTAATGTCAATGACCAAGTCCAAACTTTGTAATTAACCTTAATATAATGAAAATTTTGAGAAGATTTTTGTACTTCACACGTTCTCTTTTCTACTTTTGAAGTTAAATACCCTATTAAATCAAACGAGACTCACACATAAAATGAATAATCCTTTTCAGCAAAACAAACTAAAATTTACTTTAATAAATACTTTGTTTTGTTCTTGTTCATGTTAAGCTTCAGCCCACTGACATTTTTTCTGTCGTCTGTAGAAAAATGTCACGGCAGAGGCTGATCTTCGCCTTCCAGGATGGCTGGAACCTCGCACTGAATGAAGAGATGGCGCCGTAAGGGGGTGTCATAGATTTCACCGTGGATTTCAACCAAGTTGATATGGACTATGAGGGTCCTCTAATGGACGTAGTCAGCAATAAAGAAAAGGAGGGACTGCCTTCACTATTGAGGGTGACCACTTAAGACAATTTGTCACGCAAAGGTAAAAACGTGATAGCGATACAAGATCCGATGGAGGGGCCCAGCCGACTGCCCTCCATGATAGCTACTCCAACAAGGGACCTGATAGTCGCCTGTAGTGAACAACTACCGAATACTCGGCTCCGCAGGACGCAATGCAGAAATGCCAGTCAAAAGAAACAGAGAGCCTTTTTGCTACAGGAACTCAAACGCCAGAGAGACGTGAGCAGTTTTCTTACCCCCAATCCTGAGGGATATATTTATGACCCAGTCCTGAGAGAAACTTCTGCTGGCCTGCCAACTACAGATGAAGAGTCAGGATTTTTGACAGAATCAAATGTGCTCCCAGTTCCAAATATCTTTTGCAGGGGTTGCCCAACATGCAAAGTTGAGGTACCGGTCGGGACATCAGTCACGGGCGCATTTGTAGAATGCCTGGACTACAACGTTCTGCATCTACAGCATTTCAGTACATTAGAAGAATACACTTCAAGAACCAACGAGTCTCAGGCTCCAGACTTTGTGACAAATGAACCACATGTCCCACTAGGGACGGATCAGCGCGTGCCATGGAGCCCAGAATCATGCAACCAACTAAAGGCTGAACTCATATTCCGGATCGACCAACACCAGTTTGGGTTCCCACCGAGGCCCGAAGGAAGGAACGCCCATGGAAGCTGCCAACTGTGGGTATTGTTGAATACTACAAGATAAGTACAGTAAATAAAAGAGAATTCGAGTTCTATGAAGAAGTTCAGAGAAAGTTTTTCAACATATTGGATGGCCTGGAGCTATATACCAGGGTTTTCTCTGAAACTGATGAAAGAAGCATTCCGGACTGCATCTTAGATTTAAGAGATAAAGGTCGAGCGGACCTTCTCATGGAGAGAACATATTCCGAGCCGAAGAAATGGATGAGGGGAAAGGGAAGAATCACCATCCAATGCGGTTTTTGCTATATACTTACTAACAACAGACAGGAGAATCTGCCTGGGATCCTCAGATACGACCAAGTGGATCTGTTACCACCGATGATAAAATGGATGATCAAGAGAAAGGTCAAGTGAAATGAACTACCCGCTACTTGCATTCCTAACAGTTGCATCATTAACATTTACGAAGAACCACACATCGACCATCATGATTTTGTGAGGCCTTTCTGCACAGTCTCATTCATGAGTAAAAGCAATATTCTGTTTGGAAAAGAAATCGATATAGTCGGCCCTGGCGAATTTAGAGGAGCTGTAGAGATTCCTCTTCCAATTGGTTCAGTACTTGTTCTGAAGGGCAACGGTGCAGACGTTGCCAAGAAATGCATTCCAGGAGTACGACACCGTAGGGTGTCTGTAACCTTCCTCAGAATGGACGACAGTAAAATACCATATGGATTCCAGCAGGACCCAGAATTAGAGGAGTTGTTTTCATACCAGCTATGAGAAGGTTGTACCTCTAAGAACATGCGAAGGGAACTCTTATCCTAGAGCATGACTTAGAAGGTCTGCTTGATCAGAAGCTTAATATACCAGACACAGAGGGTTCACTTGCTTTCTTTTAACATCATGACATGTAACTGATTTTATTCAGTCTACGATGTACTCATAGCATGAGATGATACTCAATGTATTTCAGCATAGATTACATGATGTACCTTTTGAGGCATGAGCCTATGTCTGGTTCATGGTATCCCTTTTTGGGGCAGATTAATGTAAATTTCTATCAAATTGTGCCTTTTTGTCTATTACCTTTTTGTGCGATGGATGAAAGCTGCGAACCATGCGATGGTTCAGAATTTTAATGAACAAAGAACGAAACAACAAATCTTCAATAATGAATAAAACACAAATGAAAAATAATCATAAATGAGTGAATAACAAAATCAAATTTATTTTAAAAATCAACCAATTAAAATTAAAACTTTAAAAACACATTTTTTTGAAAAATTAAATGTGATGAAAACAACAAGAAAATGAAATAAACCTGCTGAGTGTATGCTTTCATTTTCGGAATTTCATACTCTTTGTGCGTGCAACACAAACATCATTATCTACCTTAACTCTCTTCACATCCTCGAAGAATTTTGCATTCTGCACAAACCTCACAAAGCTCTACAAATCTTTTATAAAATCAGCCTTTCCACATGAAACACTTTTACAAATTCAACACCATAAGCTTTGTAAATTTCAATTCTCAGTTTCAAATCAGTCTTACATTTCTGATTCATTTCATTTGAGGTCGGTCCTTACATTCTGACACCCTCTTTTGAGAATTGACCTACATTTCAATTCTCATTTCCGAATCAATCATACATTTCTGATTCATTTCATT
>NEWO01000213.1:601472-631235 GCA_003013225.1 Phalaenopsis aphrodite
GGTCCATTTGTTGACCTCACTTTTTGTTGAGGTTTAGTTTTTCCCTTTTAGTAGCCTAAGGTCTAGCCATAGGATTTTCCTATTGACTATTCTTAGAAAACTAGACATGGAACCCTCACCCTTAGAAATTCTACCCTCTTCTTTACTCAACTTGAAGTTCCATATATTGGTCATGACCTCTAGCATTTAGTAGGTGGGATCACTATGAGGGAAACTCAAGATGAGTCACCCTTAGGATTGTTGAACCTTAAGGTTAACCCTGGGTGTTAGCCTAGGGCTAATTCACTCACTACACTCATCTACACTCACAATCACTCACTACCCTAAAACCAGAACTTCTAAGCCTAGATCACTTGATCTTTTGGGATACTCATGTAGATGGTCCCCTAAACCTACTAGCCCTAGGGCTATGGTTTGGCTAAGACCACTATGTAGAGGACCCAAAATGGGATTTCCATTGGTCCATGGCTTGCTGGTAATGATTGGTACCTAAACTCTACCAAAATACCCATCTTGGCCTTTTACCCCTAAAACACCCCAAAATTACCAAAATACCCCTCCATAGCTCAAAATCTCAAAAATTCCAAAAATTCATAGAAAATCCCAATAAATCCTAAATATTCCCAATTTCATTTCTCTCAACTACCACATGACTCAATTTGACCAATTTTACCATCTTTAACCAAAACCCCCAAATTTGCCTTTAAGGGCCCAAATTTCCCCAAATTCAACTCAAATGTCCAACAATTTGATCTCAATCGACCCCAATTCTAATCCTAAGCTCAATTAACTTTTTATATGACCAAAATAAACCAAATCCAAGCCTAATTTGCTCATGATTTGAGCTCAATTTAGAGTTAGGTTAAAGCCCCAATTTTGACCATATGTCCTAATCTCACCAAATTGAACCCATAGCCTAGTCAATTGGCCTCAATTAATGTTGAAAAATATTTATAACATTCCTATATATTAAAATCAGCCATCAATTGACCTTGGTGAAGCCTCATATCTATTTGATTTTGGCCTAAATTCAAAACTCCCAAATTTCACCCAATTGATTGCCTTAACTTCCAAATTGGCATACAATTCATGTTGAAAACTCTTCATCAGGTCCCTATTAACCATTTATAATAATCAATTTGGACTTAGACCAAGGCTAACCCAAGCTAGACCCAAACCTAGCCCAACATAACCAAAATGATTAAGGATAAAAAATCCTTTAAATTGAGCCTTCAATTGAACTCAAAACAATTTCCATTCTTCACCAAAGTTGTCCTTTATAATCGTCTACACCAAATTCAATAATTAATTGGGCCAATTGACATGGTTAACCTAGACAAAACCCAAGTTTTGGTCATTTGCACCCACTTGGACCCATGCACTAAATGTGACCTAACCACCCTAAAATCACCAAATTAACTCCACCACAGCCATTAGTTGGACTTAGTGACCAGTCCAAACACCATGAAACCACCTAAATCAAGCCAAGGACCAATGGTCCCCCAAATTAAGGGATATTATTTCCAAAAATGCACATGCTTAAGATATCTTTGCCAAATCAAAGCACATTTGCATTAAATTGTTATGATGAATTCCTCTGGGTTCCCTGAGCTCCTAGCCACCTCCCCCTGACCGGCTGGACAGCCTAGTGGCCAAAAAAGCCCAAAATTGAGAGACACTCCCAAGGAACCTCACCCAAATCTAACCTAGAGGCCAGCTCATCCAAATCAAATTGAAGAGCTCCTCTGTCCTCCACCTAAGCACCAAAATGCACCCAAACTTATGCCCTGAGAGTCACCCCATGACCATTTTTACAAAAACTCACCTCCCACGGCCATGGGAGGTGTGCTAAAATTTTCTTAGAGAGGCCTCTCCAAACATCACACAGAGCTTCCCTAAGATCTCCTCAGTGCATTTCAACTATTTTCCCTCACTAGTTCTCATTGTCGGATCTCAATTTTGAGCTTGAAACCTTGTCAGAAATAAGAACAGAACCCAACAAACCTCCACAGTCCACCAAACTCAAATTAACTTCACTCACACCTTCAAAATAGTGAAAGATACCAAAGCCCCATCAAATTACCCTCTAAAATAGTCTCCACCATAGCTCTAAACCAACACCTGAAATTGAGCTTGATCAAATTCATACCTAGGCCTTACACCAAGGCCAAGGACTCAATCCCTAACCTCCTTGGATCCCAACGAACGTGCCGAGCACCTTTGATTGAAGCCTCCCTTTTTAGTGCAAAGGTATAAAACTTCTCCTCCTACCGAGCTTATTTTGATTCTTCATCTACTTAGGCTTAATTTCATGGTATATTAACCGTATGGATATTTTTGTCTCACTTAGACGAGTCCATAGGATCAAACCCGAGGTGATTTGGTTGAGTCAAACCTGAGATGTTAGGGTTTTAGTGTGGACGGTCACAGGATCATTCTATCTGGGACGATGACGAGGAGTCATCCGATCTCGCGTGTATCACATAGATGGAGGAGATTGAGCCGGACAGCGCTTCGCGACATAAACCGTGGGCCGAGTCAGCAGCTTCGTGGATGGCGGCATCCAACCAGAGCGCGCCACATATGCCTTCGGAGCTGCTTAGGATCTAGTCAGCAAGTGCGGTTTAAATAGATAAATAGGGCTTTTCATATTTATTTAAATATCCTTAACTTAGAAAATTCATAACTTTGTGTAGAAAAGTTACAAAAATAAAATAAAAATACCCTCTTGCTCAGTGAACAGAGGAAAACAATGTGAAAAAATTTGAAAACCATCTTAAGCATATTTTATTTTTAATTAATTAAACGCTATTTTGAATCATTTTATTCTCCATGCATATTGATACATCACCTTGGCTTGAAATTTTGGAATGTTGTAGCCTCTGTCAAGGGAAATATCCTCTGATTTTTCCAAAGTCAGAGGAGGTTCTTATACAAAGATCCATATTTTTCAAGTTATTCCACATTATTTCTTTAAAATAATCATGGAAATTATCATATTGATTAGAAAATTCTAAGAAAATTTTGAAATGTCCACCATGACTAGAGAAGCTTTTGGAAATAATTTCATGGGTCAAGTTATTTAAAATACACTTAAATTTTACAAACACTAAATGAGTAAATTAATTAATTTTGGAAAATATAAACATTTAAATGACTTGATTTTTCATCTCCACTGTGATTTATGATCCAGAGAACTCATCATAAAAAATTTAAAATATTTTGAGCTCATTTGACAACTTAAGTTGATTTTTTAAAATAAATACCACTTTTGACATTTAAATGATTTTTAAAAATCAAAATATAACTCAGAAAATTATGAAACTTAGTTTTTTTGAGTTGTCTATGATCAAGGGTATTTTTTTAAAAATCAAATGATATTTAAAATAAAAACTTGATTTTTAGCCTATTTTAAATATTTAAAAAATTAAAAAAATCATAAAAACTAAAAAAATAATAAAACTCATGGAAATGTTTTAAATTGCTTCCTAATCACTTAGGGACAATTAGAATATTTCTCCTGATTTTCTAAATAAAGATATTGGATTTCAAAGCTTTAAAATATTCTTTAAAAGGCTAAAAATGAGTTTTCACTAAAAATAATTCCAGTAAATCAAAGAAAAATAAAAAAATATAAAATTTGCTCCTCTGAAGTTCTCTGACTTTAGGGAGATGTTTCAAAAATACAAAACTTAATTTTCAACTCCTAAAGTATTTTATTTTTATTAAATAACCCATAAATTAAGATAATTCTAATAAATTATAGAGAATTCAAAAAATTATGAAATTTTATCCAAAGGCCTTGTTTGGTATAGGTCTACCTCCAGTAAAAATTTCAAGGGATTAGAATTTACCTTGGTCAAGTTAGAAATTTTCTTTGAAAAATCTTATTTTTGCATGAAAATAATTACATAAATTAAATTAAATTTTGAAAAATCACATTTTCTCCTCTAATGTCTTAATTGACCCATTAATTAAGTAGGACAAAAATTTCAAAGTCATTTGAATTGAATTTGACAAATTATGAGGTGTTAGAGCCTTAGGGGCAAATGTATAATTTTTGGAAATTTTGTCTTAATTAACATTTAGGCTTAATTAAAAGAGGGAAAATGGGTAACCTCTAGTCTTAATCAATTCATTTGATGTTTGTAACACAAAGGGGTTAATTGGTAGAAACCAATCTCACTTTCTTAATTAAGATTAATAAATTTCTAAATTATTAAAATTTGGAAGTTTATTAAAATTAAATGATCCTGGACTTAGGGGTACGACTTTTGAAGCCAATAATTGATCAATTTAATACCCCTTATTTTTATTTTTAAATAAAACCCAAATCATGAATCATGACCACTTAAAGCTTAACCTTTTCAAAACAAATTAAGACACTCACCTAGGTCTTAAGGGCTTAGTGGTGACTTAGGCTAAATAAAAAAAAATTGATTAAATAATGATTAAAGAAATAAACATAACTAAATCAAAAATCCTTGAAAATCCACTAAGCCATATAAGATTAAAAATTTGGCTAAGTGTTCAAATTACACTAACTTGCCCCTTTAAGGGTCTTTACCCACATAATTTTTAAATTGAATCACAAGTGATAATTACCCTATTCTTAGGGATAATTGAGACATCAACACTCACTAAGTAATAAGGGAATTTACAGGATGAACCATTAAGCAAAATAATAAGTTTAAATGGACTACAGGCTTTTTACCAGTTGGTGAGAGGGAGGCATGAACCTGCTTCCCCCTCCTAACTTGTTGGATACCTCAGAGGCCTATTAAACTTAATATTGTTCACTCAATGAAATCATCCTTAATTAAACTTTTAAGGACTCACCAAGATATGACATAGGGTTAAAAAAATTACCAAAATTTTACCTTTCCTGTTCTTCATAAACTGCCTTAACATGCATTTTAAGTTTCAGGTGGTGGAACGAGAAGACTCGCCAGGTACACTTTTACAGTTTTCAGCGTTGACTTTCTTGTACTTTCATATTGTACTTTTATACCTGCAAATTTGCATGCTAAACAATGATGTCACCCTACATGAAAACTAAAACCCTCATGATAGCCACATAACCATCACCAAAACTAAAACTAAAATCAAACAAGATAAAATTCACCGCCACAACATTCAAAATCTAAAACAACTCAAAATTTAATCACAAACATCACACAAAATCACAACTTCAACTAAATTATGATGTCTCTATAGGATGATTGGGAATCCCTCGGAGGAGGTAACCTACGATTGCTAACGAGGCTTCCCACAGTTTAAATGAAATTATAGAACTCTTTAAGTTCAAGTTTAGTAAGTTCATTTGGACTAAGTGAATCCAACAGAAAATAGTCGTGCCGGAATGAGGGAACTGTAGGATCCTAACCAGTGTCGCTCTAATAAACTTTAATATGCCCTCATAAAATTTAAAGGACTTCAACCATAGGGCCACCTGATTTGATATTATAACTTGACACACTAGATAACTCAAACTTGTCGCGGGAAGGAGCTTGGAGCTACACGGTGGGCAGCATGGCCATCTTCAACAGCAAAACTTGTCTTTCCCAGCTAAACCAATCTTACTTCCTTAGACTTAAAACAACAAAACCATAGGACTTCGAGGTTGCTTGCTTATGCAATGTAAATCCTCACATCATCTTTAGGCCTTTGCATAGCCCTGCTATACAATATAAGCCCTAACTTGTCTTAGGATTTCGAGGTTGTCCTTTGTCATGACCTAAATCCTCACATCTTCCAGGCTATTTGTGCGTTCATTTCACAGGAATGTAAGCCCTAACTAATAAAATTGGCAGGATGAAACACCCAAATATTTCTCCTCAAAACTGAAGCCAAACATTAGGATTGCTTGGGAAGTCACAAAGGTTCTCCTCTGAATCCATGACATCCCCTAGTTCTTCTTTCTTTGGATTCTACAGTAAAATGTTCTGAATTTGAACCAATCCCTGTTCACACCTCTACGTCCAATTTTGTTGAAGAGTCCTACCCTTTGAAATTCCTTGAAGATAATATTTCTTGATTTTTATCGAGAGTCACTTTGAAGATAATATTTCTCTGAAGTCCTCTACGTCCAAACCCAGCTTAATATAAACCCTATTTAATTATTTATATTAAATAGAGGAACTTGTCAGCAAATATAAAGGTTTCGCAGACCAAACGGATGTCATATTTTCCTTAGTTTATTTAATCAAGCCTCATCCTCAAATCTTGTGTTTATCCTTCGGGATAGATACATTATTTGAGGTACACTGCTATTTCATTTTAAACTATGAAAAATATGGGGTCAGTTTGATTTAATACGTCAACGTCCTTCCAAAGCGGGCGACGGGATTTTGATTCCAGCGACCGATAGCTTCTTACAGGCAACTCCCCTCCAACCCCGGAATAACGCTGACATCTAAGAAATGGAGTATGAATTCTATAATACACTGAGAATCACATTTATTTCCATGAAGGAGTGTTTTGTTCATGCAATTAAGTGCAAATAAATAGGGAAATATACTTTGTTGGGTGTAGAATTGGAGATTTATAGGGTTACAGACTAAAAATCCCTAATTCAGTCTTAGTGTTTAAAAACTAAAGTGAGAGTTAGCCTTTAAGAGAAGGGAAGTGGGAGCTCTGGAGTGGGAGTAAATATCCTCCTAGCCTAGCCACAAATTTAGGGACTAAACCTAAGATTAATAAATGATTTTCTATAACATTGAATCAAGATAGATAATTAAATTGCTCTAATTTGGCACAACACATCTAAATCATTTATCTAATCTCATTTCACCAAAAACTAATTGTAGTGGGAAAGACTCTTTTTCACATTAGAAAACTTCATCACAGAAACATAATTTAGTAGTTATTAATTTTAAAACCTGCTTTTAAATTTTGCTAACAGTATCTTCAACTTTCAAAATTAGTGATAGTAATTTCGTTTGGTTTCTATAAATTTCCTACTTAATTTATCATTTCAAATTTAAACCTTTCCCGTGAGATTGATATTTGGGACTTAAAAAGAAAGTCCTATATTACTTGATAACGATACGTAAACTTGCGTAGAATCCCAACTTTAAGTGCTTAACGTTGTTATTAATAAAATACCACATCAAGTTTTTGGCACCGTTGCTAAGTGGAGTCAACTTTATAAATTTTAAACAATTATATTTTCACTGGGATCAAGTTTTTGGCGTCCTGCCGGGGAAGGTAATGGTAAATTAAATAGACTTTGTATATTAAGAAATTTAGAGATGAAAATATAGAAAAAACACAAAAAAAATTATAAAATGAAAAAATCCAAAATTATATAATAATATATTTAAGAGTATTTTAAGAAATTTTTCTTTGCTTATGATATTTGTTTATGCAAAATATTGGATCTAAAGATTTAACACTTTACGATTCAGAATTAGAACGTACTATTGGGAAAATTTTGAAAACAGCAAAAAGAAATTAAAATTTTGAACAAAATGGTAAATAACTTAAATAATAAAAAAAATGAAAATCGAAAAACACCTTTAAAAGATTATGCTAATCCAATAGGAGATGAACTTCACTTAACAATTCAAAATCCTGATGTTGTTGCTAATTCATTTGAGCTTAAACCTGCTATTACCCAAATGATACAAAATAATCAGTTTGGAGGAACACCTATTCAAGATCCTAAATTACATTTTGCTAGTTTTCTTGAGATTTATGCTACTTTTAAATATGACGGAGTGTCTATTGATGTTGTAAAACTTAGACTTTTCCTTTATCATTAAGTAAAAAGCTAAAACTTAGTTAAACTCATTAGCACCTGGATCTATCAGAACTTGGGGAGAACTATCACAAAAATTCTTGGCTAAATATTTTCAACCCTTTAAAACAGCTAAGCTTAGAAATGATATTACATCTTTGTGCCAGTTTGAAGTGGAATCGATATATGAAGCCTGAGAAAAAATTAAGGATCTCCTTAGAAAATATCCACACCATGCTTTACCGGATTGGTTAATAATTCAAACTTTTTACAATGGATTATATATGTTATAGATGTTGTTGATGGTGGAACTTTAATGTCAAAACCTTTTGATGAAGCATACTCTTTAATAAAAGAAAATGGCTACTAATAATTTTTAATGGCCCTCTGAAAGTGTAAATCCTAAGAGAGTAGCTAGTATTCATGAATCTGGTGCAGTTTCTATTGCTGCTTTATCAAAAAAGATTGATCAAATTGGAGTGAACTTTTCTCAAGTACTACCTGTATTAGAGGAAAAGTCAGTCGGAGAGATAATTGATACTCAATCATTTAATGAAACTTTGAATGCTATTAATAATCAAAATAACAATCCTTATTCAAACTACTACAATCCTAGATGAAAAAATCACCTTAATTTTAGTTAAAATAATTATAACAATTCAATGAACCGCTCAGAAAATTTAAATAACCAAGGAAATCCTAATTATCCTCCTGGATTTAAATCTAACCCTAACCCACAAGTTAAGGAAAAGAAATTAATGATGGAATAGGTAATGTTGAATGTGGGAAATCAAATACAAAATCTCGGGGCTGCTATTAGAAATATTGAAAATCAATTAGGACATATTGCTACTGCACTTATTAAGGGAGCTTCAACAAATCTTCCGAGTATGGAAGAAGTGAATTCCAAAGATCAAAAGAAAGAACAAATTAAAGCAATTCAATTTTGAAGTGGAAAAGAAGTAAAAATAAAAATCTAAAGAGAAACAGAAGTTGATGAGGAGAAGGAAGAGATGGAAAGTGACTATAATGAAAATGATCAAACATAAGTTCCCTTAGAAAAACCATCACCTCCGTTTCCTCAAAGACTAAAATAGAAGAATAAAGACAAAAAAAATTATAAAATTTTTACAAATCCTTAAAAAGTTAATGATAAACATTCCCTTCATTGAGGCTTTAGAACAAATGCCAAGTTATGTGAAATTTATGAAAGATATACTAAACTAGAAAAGGAAGTTTACAGATCATGAGACTGTTGCTCTTAGTGAAAAGTGTAGCGCTATTATCCAAAAAAAGCATCTTGAAAAGTTAAAAGATGATGATAGTTTTACTATACCTTGTGCAATTGGTGAAAAGTTTTATGGAAAAGCGTTATGTGATTTAGAAGTGAGTATCATTCTTACGCCTCTATCAATTTTTAAATGTTTAGATTTAAGAGAGATTTCCCCTACTAATGTAACTCTGCAGTTAGCTGACCGATCAATCACTTATTCTAAAGTAGTTATGGAAGTTGTATTAGTAAAAGTGGATAAATTTATTTTCACTGTAGACTTTATAGTATTAGATATGGAGGAAGATAAAAAAATTCCTATTATTATGGGGAGACCATGAATTGCAACAGGAAGAGTTGTGATAGATGTGCAAAAAAGAGAATTAATAATGAGGGTTAATGATCAAGAAATAAAATTTAATATTGCAAAAGCTATGAAATATCCTGCAATAGAAAAAGAATAAAAATTTTTTTGGATGGAAGTTACTGATTATTTAAGTACTAAGCAATTTAAGAAACAGTTTAAAGAGAAATTAAAGCAAGAAAATTTAGTGAAATTGAGGATGAAAGGAAAGAAGAAAATTTAGATTATATTCAGGACAAATTTGAAACTTTAGATTTGTTGGAAAATGATAATAAAAATCTTATTCCTTCAAGTATTAAACCACCTGAACTTGAACTGAAAGTATTACCTGCTCATTTAAAATATGTATTTTTAAAAGATTCATCTACATTGCTTGTTATTGTATCTTCTGAGTTAACTGAAATTCAAGAACAAAAATTAATAAAAATGTTAAAAAGATATAAAAAGNAGAAGAAAATTTAGATTATATTCAGGACAAATTTGAAACTTTAGATTTGTTGGAAAATGATAATAAAAATCTTATTCCTTCAAGTATTAAACCATCTGAACTTGAACCGAAAGTATTATCTACTCATTTAAAATATGTATTTTTGGGGAATTCATTTACATTTCCCATTATTGTATCTTTTGAGTTAACTGAAACTCAAGAACCAAAATTAATAGAAATGTTAAAAAGATATAAAAAGACTTTTGGATGGACTTTAACAAGTATTAAAGGAATAAGTCCTTCAATTTGTATACACAAAATTTTATCAGATGAACATTACGAACCTAAAGCTGATCATAAGAGGAGATTAAACCACATAATGAAAGAAGTTGTTAAAAAAATTTAAAATTGTTAGATGCTAGTTACAGGAGGAATTGTACTTGGGCAAAAAATTTCAGAAAATGGCATGGAAGTTAATCCTGCAAAAAATTCTAGTTATTGAAAAATTACCACCACCGACTACATTCAAAAGGGTAAGAAGTTTTTTAGGACATGCTGGATTCTATAGGCGTTATATAAAGAATTTTTCAAAAATAACTTAGCCATTATTCCAACCTTTAGAAAAAGATACAAAATTTGATTTTAATGAGGAATGCATAAAATTTTTGAATTATTGAAAAAAAAATTAATCGCTGCACCTATAATACTACCACCTGATCTAGAAAAACCATTTGAAATAATGTACGATGTTAGTGATTATGCTATTAGGAATGTGTTAGGACAATGACATATTTATGCTAGTAAAACTCTTGATGATGCTCAAATTAACTACACTACTACTGAAAGAGAGTTACTAGCTATTGTCTATGCCTTTGATAAGTTTAGACCTTACTTAATTGGAACTAAATGTATAGTGCATACAGATCATTCTGATATTTAATATTTAATGCAAAAGAAGGATGTTAAACCAATGTTAATTAGATGGATACTTCTATTGCAAGGGTTTTATTTTTCTGTAGTTGATAGAAAGGGAAATGACAATCAATAAATGATCATTTGTCTAGACTAGAAAAAAAAATATTAACTAATTTTGTAAATGTTATTTTAGAAAATTTCCCTGATGAACAAATATATAGTATTGATGAAATAGATACACCGTGGTATGTCGATATAATAAATTATATTGTAAGTGATATTCTACCACATGATATTAAGAATCAACAATTAAAGAAATTTATATATGATTCAAAATTCTATTTTTGGGATGACCCATATTTATATAAATAATGTAAAGCTCTAATTATTAGAAGGTGTGTTCCTTATGAAGAAACTCAATAAATAATTGAAAGATGTCATAATTCTAAATTTGGAGGACATTTTGGAATAAATAAAACAGCTTATAAGATTTTGCAAGCTAGATTTTATTGGCCTACTCTTTTTAGAGATGTTACTGAATATATTAAAACATGTGATTGATGTCAGTGAGTAGGAAATATCTCTAGAAGAAACAAAATGCCTCTAAATTATACATTGGAAGTAGAAATTATTGATGTGTGGGGATTGGATTTTATGGGACCATTTATGCCCTCATTTGGAAACTTATATATATTACTTGTTGTTGATTATATGTCCAAATGGATTGAAGCTATTGATGTACTTAAATGTGATGATCAGAGTGTTTCTAAATTTTTAAATAAAAACATTTTTAAAAGATATAGAATGCCTAAAGTAATTATTATTGATGGAGGATCCCATTTTAGAAATAAGAGAATCAAGAAATTGATAAGGAAATATGATATTATGCTTAGATTCTCTACTTCTGATCATCATCAGACTAACGGTCTAGAAAAAATATTGAATCGTGAAATAAAAAAAATTAGAGAAAGCTATAATATAAATTGGATTGGTCTACTAGATTAGATACTGCATTATAGGCATACAAAACTGCTTATAAGACTTCTATAGGAATGTCCCACACAGACTTATTTTTGGAAAAACTTGTCACTTACCAGTAGAATTGGAGCATAAAGCATTTTGGTCTATTAAAGAAATTAATTTCAATCTAAAAGATGTTGGTGAGAAAAGATTACTGCAACTCAATGAACTTGAGGAGATTAGAAATGACGCATATGATAATGCAAGAATCTATAAGGAGAAAATGAAAATCTAGCATGATCGGAAGATTATTAATTTGAAGTTTAAACCTGGATAAGAAGTTCTATTATATAATACAAGATTGAGACTATTTCTAGGAAAACTGAAATTTAGAGGGTTAGGACCACTTAAAGTGATTAAAGTCTATCATTATGGACCTGTTGTTATTAAGGATCCTAAAACTGAAAAGATATTTAAAGTTAATGGGCATCGATTGAAACATTATTATGAAGGACACATACCCCAATTTAAAGAAGTTTTAATGTTAAGTCAACCCACTAAACCAATGGTATATCAGGCTGACGACGTTAAACCAAGCTCTTTATGGGAGGCAACCCATATATAAATTTATTTGTCTTTATATTACTATTTCGTTAGTAAGAGTTTTTATGTATTAGGAAATAATAATATTTTTAGGTCCTTCACAATTTTATATATCATAAATTAAGATAAATATTGGTATTGGATGAAAATTTTGAATCAAATTGAACAAAAAAACCTTAGATGCAAATTTGGCCTTTGGTGCCGACGACACCAGAATGGGCACCGACAGCGCCATCGAGAACGCCAATGGCGTCCCATATATTTTTCACATGCTGAACAGTTATGGTGGTCTTTGGCAGGATTTCACTTCATAATAACTACCGAGAGGTGTTTTTAAAGTCCTAAAAATTGACTTGGACATCCAGAAACTTCTGAATTTTGAATTTCATAGCTTCCAATTCCAGAGATACTTCAAGGTATGAAGTTTTTAATTGAAGAAAGTTTATTAGTTTTGATGAGTAGAGATTATTCGATAAATTCATCACAAATAAGAGACTTAACAAGGTGAGAGGCTTTGTCAATCATGGAGTTAGTAATCCAAGTTTACAGATCGAGAAAATCATTGTACGGTGACGTTGGGAAGTTTTATGCTACACCACCGCTATAGTTGTAGTGCCTTTAGTAAAAGAGTTTTATGCCAACCTACATGGAATTACCCAAGGAATTGTCTTCATTCGAGGTAAGGTTGTTCCATTTACTCCAGCTTGGATTAATGATTTGTGTATGATAGAAAACATTCCAATCTATCATTATACAAATTTTATCCTAATAAGAGATATGATGCAAGAAGTATATAATTTGCTCACAGATGAACATGATAATTAGGAAATCAGAGATGAAGGATACATTAGTTTCTCATCATTGCTACTTAGCCCAATTTCAAAACAATGGCATTTTATCATACTATATAACTACTACCTACCATGAAGATTAGTAGAGTTACAAAAGAAAGTGCCACTCTAAACTATTGCATTCAAATGGAAAACCCCATTATGTAGGGTTAATTATTTTCAAATATGTTATGGGTATAGCATGAATGGGCCAATATATGGACTTGGGCATCCTTCTACAATTTTCCTACCTTGCAGTCAATCTCAAGTTCCATATGAAAGTTGGGAAAAAGTTTTACTACCTTGGGAGACCATGATTCCTTTTGATGGAAATTACAAAGGAAATGGAAATGAAGCATGAGATTGTATTTTGGAGCATTCATCACATGCTTCAACACCATTGCTGCCACAAGTAGTTGGAAGTTCAGTATCTTTGGAGAAGAAAATAAAGAAAATAGAAAGATAACTTCAGAGTACTACGAATGCAATAGGAAATCTTAACTACCTTTTTAATCACCTAGATTGCAGAACGTAGGTGAACTTTGACAATATAGTAATAGTTGAAGCAGGATTGGTATAAATGTTCAAGAAAAATGGATGGATCAATGAAAATTCAACTATCAGTTATCGTACCGACCCTTCTACAATTTATATGTCCATCACCAGTTTATAGAAGTATTAAAGAAGGAGAAAGTACTGAAGAAGAGACAAATTAATTGATGAATTTGGACTCTCTACTATTTTTAAATACTTATGCTTTAATGTAATTGTTTGGATTTGATCTACTTTACTTTGCTTTAGAACTTTGATTATGTGTATAGTTTTGTGTCAGCATTTTAGTGTTGTGGCTTGATTTCGACTTTGAATTATAAGTTAGTTTGCTTTGAAAATGTGGAATTGTGATTAGTAAAATGTATTTGTTAAAAGTGTAGTTTCATATATAAAAGTGAGTTTGGTGTTGTTTGTGAAAACTTTTGTTTGTGAATTATTTTTAGATGAAAGTTAATGTTTAAAAAGACTAAATAAATTTTGGAGTAAATTGAGAGAAAATTGAAAAAATCAAAATTGTAAATTTTTTAGCCTCTAGCGCCGACGGTGCCAGATGTGCGCCGACAACGCCCTAGACCCGAACCAACCCTAATACCTTTAAAATTTCTGATTTGCATAGTGAAACACCATTTTTTCCCCTTGAGTCACCTTCAACATTTGGTTTTTGTAGAGCTTGCTATTGCCCAGATTATAGGCGATTTTAAGGCAAACAAAGCTTAGATTTTATATTCTCTAGGTAAGAGCTACACTTTGAACTCAATATTTTTTATTTTCACCAAGGATTTATCTCACGTTGCCGAGATCTAAAATTTTGAGTTTTTGTTGGAAGATTATGAGAAAATACTTAGGTGAATAACTCTTACTTAGTAGATTTAAGTTTAAAACGTTCTACATTTTGATTTTCAGAGTTTTTGGGAATTTATTAAGATTTTATCAACTTTTTGTAGATTTACCATGGCACCTAGAATGAGCAAATAAAAGAGAAAAGTGGATTTTGGTGATCAAAAGTTTGTCAATTACAAGGAGAACATTTGCTTCAATAGTCTATGTAACACTAAAAAAGTGATTCTGAATCGAGGATTTAAAATCTCGGGAGGAGAAGTTGAGAGAATAATCAAGGCTCGGCAGTGGGAGAATTTCTGCTACTTTACTGTTGAGGCGATTATTGGCATAGTGATGGAGTTTTATGCCAATTTCAAGGAGACTTCTGAAGAGTTTTTATTTGTTCGTAGAAAAATGGTCGACTTTAATCCGAGTAAAATTAATGAATTTAATCAGTTGAAAGATGTGTATAACTACAAATATAAGTCATTTTCTGCTACGAATGAGGCCTTGGATGAAGTTATTTCTTTTCTTACTGATGGATGAAGAACTTGGAAGGTGAAGAATGGAGTTAAGGAAAACTTTCCTCTTTCTATGTTAAATGTAGTATCTAAGGCCTGACAATTTTTATTTCTGGAAGAGTGATACCAACAAATCATCACAGAGAGGTAACAAGGGATAGAGCCATCTTTATCTTTTGTATCCAGCTGATGAAAATAATAGATGTAAGCTCTATTATTTATAGAAACACTAGATCTACTGCTTTTAGAGAGACTACGGGAGGTTTAGCACACCCTGGTCAGATCTTAAAATTATGTTAATATGCAGGAATTGGTTATAGATTAGAGGAAGAGAGGATTTAACCTCTAAGACCTATTGGACCTGCCAATATAAAGAATTATGAATCTCATGTTGGATGGAGATTTGGAAGTAGGACCAGGGATATTCCTTCCACTTCAGGTACTTCTAGTGTCCCTACTATCCAAGAACTTATGGAACAAATGATGATCCAACAGAGAGATATTTTGAGAATGGATCATAAAATGAAAAATATGGAGGGCAGAAATGCTCACTTTGATGATTTGATGAGACAGAAGTTTGAATACGATGCTGCTTATGATGATGCAATGGTCAAATTCATGAAGGGTGATCACTCAGTCCAATTTCCTACTCACCCTATTTTTACTCCATATCAGCAGCAGAATTTGGATGGGATGAAGAAGAAGAAGAAGACAATGATTGGTGATGCTTTAGTTAAATTTTTGTTTCGTTTATGTTTAATTGTACTTCATTTTTGAGACTATTTGTTTATGGACTGTGGTACTTTATTTTTGTTGTATGTTGTTATGTGAGTTGTGGATTTATGAAACTGTTTTTAATACTGTTATTAGTTTTTAGTACCTTGTTGGATGTATTTGTAGTTAACTCTTTCTCAGCAAATTTTTTTATGTATTATGTGCCATTTAATGTTTTAAGTCTTGTAGCTTTTCATATTAGCATATGCAATATTTCAAAGTTAAGTTTCAAATCAGAACCTTCAACATGTATGTCTTTTCTTTAAGTATTAAATGTTTTCTTCAACCCTTAATTTTTAAGTTCTTCATTTAAAATCTTTTAAAAATTTAAGTTTGTGGGTAAGAAAAATTCCTTTTAAAGAAAAGAAACTTAATTTTATTTTTCCACAATTACTTATATTTTCAAAATATTTTAAAAATTTAACATAACCTTTGGTATTATAGGGTAACTTTAGATAACTATATCTATGTTTCTAAATATATAGTAAACTTAAGTAAAAATTTTAAATAATAAAATTTAATTTTAGAGATTAAGATTATTTGGTATGATATAATAAGACTATGTTTTTCTATTCTTAGTAAATGAATTTGTATTTTTTAAGTATTAAAAATCTTAGAGATTCATGTAAGAAGAAAAGATTAAAACTTTATGAAAAATCTCTAAAACTAATATAAATTTATAGAGTGAAGGAATGTGAAAAGTTTTTAACTTTAATAAGGGGATAGCGAAGTTCAAAATCATTAAAGACTATCAAGATATAGTAATCCTCACATGAAAAGAAAAGAAAAGAAAAAAAAAATTAAAAATGATCTTGAAAAGAAAAGAGAAAAAAAGAATAGGAAAGAGAAGAAAAGAAAGAAAAAAGATGTGAAGAGAAGCTTGAGGAGATGCCTAATTAAAAATTGCTTCACTTGAATCAACTTAAAGAAGAAGGCTTGGCTACATTTTCTAAACTTATACTTTAGTATTAGAATATTTATTAGTAAAGTTTCATGAAGTTCTTTTTCACATGGATATTCTAAGTGACTTTAATATGAATAATTTGAAATTTTCCTTGAAAAGAATAGAGAATGAAAAATATTAGACTTGACTACTACATATTCTTGTACCATTAGTATTAACTGGAGCTATTTTGAATTTTTCTTAAGTGATGCTTTTCTCAAGTGAATTGAGATATGAAAATCTAGAAGTTAAAATCTTTACCATAAGTCATTTTTTGTGTAATAAAAGAGTTACTTGAGGACAAGTAACATTTAAGTTTGGGTGATTTTGATACACCAAAAATACATGCATTTTTAGATCAATATTTTATGCTCATTTTTAGTGATATTGCACTTTAATGGAAGGTATTTTCTATGTTTTATTGCAGGATGTTGATTTTGAGGACTTAAAGCAAAAACGATGAAATTTTGAGCAAATATGGAGAAGTTCAAAATTTACAGACTGGGCACCGACGACGCCATTTGACAAAAACTTAGGATTTAATTACGGGCCTCTGGCACCGACGGTGCCAAGATGGGCGTCAAAGTTGCCAGTGTCGGTGGAAGCCCTATTTCTAGAAGATTCAAAGAATCTGAATGCTTTTTGAAGAGTTGTTGGATTCACCTATTGGAGCACTGACCTAGGCTCTATTTAGGGCAGAAATTTGATCAGAAACTCCCCCCTCCTTCATACCATTTCAACTTCTTTCACACATTTTTTAATTTTCATCTTCATACACGTACATTCCACACCCTTCCATACCATTAGTTATTTATTGTTTTAAAGATTTGTGTTTTTGTGGTGAGTTTAAGTGTGAATTCTTCTCTAAGAAGTGTCGGCAAGGAAGAGAAGTGAGATGTTTCTTCTACCTACATTTCCTAAGAGATGCTACAAATGATTTTCTTTGAGAAAGAGTTTTAGATAAGTGTTGTTTGTTTATTATTGTTGTATGAACTTTCTTTTATATATATAATTTATGTTTTGTTGTATCTTTCTCATGAAGTCTGAGTAGATTCCTTTATCTTTCTCCCTACTCTGAGATATAGTGAAATGAAGAAATAATGTAGATGTGCCAGTGCCAAATTTAAAATAAATTGTGATGATTTTTCAACACCTCTCTTCATTTACTTTTTTATTTGGCCAATTGAATTGTTAAAATATGTTGTGAAACATATGGTACAAGAAATGAAGTATGAGTTCTACAACAGAGTGAGAATCACATTTAAGTCCATGAAGGAGTATTTCGTAAATGGTATTAAGTGCAAATAAAAAGGAAAATATACTTTGTTGGGTGTAGAATTGGAGATTTCTATGGTGACATACTAAAAATCCCCAAATTTGATCTTAGTGTTTAAAAACTAAAGGGAGAGTTAGCCTTCAGGGGAAGGGAAGTGGGAGCTCTGGAGTGGGAGCCAGTATCCTCTTAGCCTAGCCATGAATTTAGGAACTAAACCGAAGATTAACTAATGATTTTTTATAATACTAAATCAGGGTAAAGAATTAAAATGACTCCTATTTGGCACAATACATATTTAAACCATTTATCTCATCTCATTTTACCAAAAACTCATTGTAGTGAAAAAGATGCTTTTTAACACTATAAAACTTCATCACATAAACATAGTTTAGTAGTTATTAATTTTAAAACCTGCTTTTAAATTCTAGTAGTAGTAATAAAGTTAGCTTTGACATTATCTTAAACATTTGAAATTAGTGATAGTAATTTCATTTGATTTCTGTATACTTCCTAGTTAATTTATCATTTCAAATTTAAACCTTCCCCGTGGTCTGTAAACTTCCTAGTTAATTTATCATTTCAAATTTAAACCTTCCCCATGTGATCGATATTTGGGACTTAAAAAGAGATTCTTATATTACTTGATAACGATACATATACTTGAGTAGATCCCAACTTTAAGTGCTTAACATTTTTATTCATAAAATGCCACATCAAGTTTTTGGCAACGATGCAAAGCGGAGTCAACTTTTTAAATTTTATACAACTATATTTTCACCGGGATCACACAACTTCATGAGAGAAGATAGTTTTCTGTCGAGGTGCGTAGTAGGCAGCATCTTCATGGATGCCCACTTCATGAACTGTGAATGGTTGTAAATCTCCCATTGATACATTGTTCTTGCCCTTCTTTAAAATATTTGATGCATTGGTGTAGGGATGACAAAACCATGTTGTGTTTGTAAATCCACAGCCAACCAATTAGAGAATTGAAAGAGGTCTCTACATCAATGATGTGGAATTTTGCGGTTGTTATAACTTTCATTAACAGTGTAATTGATCCAAGTGCTCTTTATCCCTTTTGGTTATCTTAACATCATTTTATCAGTTGTAAGCTCTTAAGCTTCAATATCCAAATATGCCAATGTCTATAGACTCTTATATGTAGACTCACGAGTCTCTTAAAACTCTAAAAAATGTAAATTTGCTAATATTAATAGAGATTTTGAGCGGTCGGTTGTGGTCAGCAGTATCGAGCAACAAGTCTTCATCTGTGGAGGTTATCCTATGTCGTTCCTTTAACGAACAAACTTCATCCGAGGATGTGATCGCCAACTAAGCTAAGTAAATCTCTGGGTCTTTCAAGGCTGTAAGCAGAGACTCTCTCATCTCCTGTAACAGGATCAAAGCATTGTAAATGCTTAGTTTGGCCTGCAACCGCCTAAGATGAGCTAGCATGATATAATCCACTTTATATAATCCTCCAATCTTTACTTGATTTTTTGGTTCTTTCTGTGGCGGGGGTGGAGGTAGCTCTTCTTAAGTGACAATCTGTTTTCTTTTTTTCAGAGAAGCTGACCTCGAGGGTAACATTTTCCCGCTCCTTAGATTTACTTCTGTGATTTCTTCTTCCTGAGATGTTGTATGAGAAATTTTTGGTGTTTCTTCTTCTTCATCATCGGAGAGATCCAAGTTGATAGCAAGTGGTTTACTGTGGCACTCGAGGACTGGTTCCTCACTCCTCGAGCTATCATAACTGGTGTTGTTGATATCTTCATCATTTTCATCAATGGGTTCATCGGACATAAGTATTATTTGAGGATCGATTTAAGAGTCGAGATCAGAGTTAGATTGAGCAAAGTCAGTTATTTTATCACTAGAATTAGTTAAAATGTAGCTGAAATCATATTCATTAAATTTATAATACCCCAATGGGGCAGAAAGATAATCATACATGGTTAGGCATTTAAGGATTTTCTTCCCCGAATCTGAGACAAGCAATCTAATAGAGGCATCCCTTATCCTAACTCTTACACTATTAGTCTTCATGAAGTCGTTCTTCTTTTTTTGTTCTGGTTGCAACGATTTCTCTAGAAAAAATATCCATCTTTGGTTGAACAGGCTATAAACTCTAAACGTCTACCTGAGCTAAAGTGATATAAATCTGATCTAGTATCTTCTTGGATGACTTGCTCTAAACCATGCTCCATCCATCCTTTTCTAAAAACAGATCTATCGAAGTGATTGGCTCGGCCGAAATCATATTTACAGAACCTTTTTCAGGTTCTTTCAAATGTTCTTTCTCAATTGTTATATTTCCTTCTTTAAAATTCCTCTCGAGCTAGTCCTTGAAGATCAAACAACCCTCTATTATGTGTCCCAACATCCTATGGTAGGGGCAGAAATTGGGATACTCTTTCTTATCAACTTCTTCAATCTTCTTTGGTTCTCGTAATCTTAACTCTCGCTTCTTCATTAAATTTCTAAACATCTTTGGCACAACCTCATCTTTGAAATAATATATCCTCTTTTTTTTCATTTCAAAAGAGTCAGACCATTTCTACCTTCTATCTGCTACGGTCCTCCCTGGTGTGATTGATGGCTAGACTGACCATACTGCTGTGTTTGTTTCTATTGAGTATGATGTGACAAGTGTTTGAAATTTTGGTGAGAATGTTGTACCTGTACTTTATTGGCTATTTTTCTTTATTGATTGTTGCCACTTTCTAAACTTCTTCCCAAATATCTTGGTTGTCTTGGAATGTTTGAGTTCATTTTGAATTTTTCATATTGTTCTATTAATCATCTATGGTCAAATTAAAATTACTCCACTACTCAGTAAACTTTGACATTTTAATGATCCCGAGGACAGAGTACCCAATTAATTAGTTGATATTTCACTTAAAATTTATGTAGGTGGATGCCCCTAAGGCAAGCTTCAGTCATTAAGGGCCTTTGTTCCCACCACTAAAGCTGGGCTTGTAGTGTCAATCATAAACTATGTTATCCTCTAAATCCCTTCAAATGAATTAAATATTAAGCTTAGATTACTACCAAGCCCTTTAATAAATCTAATGGGAAAAAGATTAGCAAAGGTTAGAAGTTTAATTTAGGTGATATGGATTATGATTAAAAATAGTCAGATCATCATTAATTCTGAACTTAATCATAAGTGAAACATCATCTTCCTGGTTTAAGCCTATCCAGAGAGTAAGTGAAACATCATCTTCCTAATGAAGCATAATTCAAGTAACTAAAAAGATTTTAGAATACCCTATCCAGAGAGTAATTAAAACATAAGAGGAGAAAAATGTGATTTTTTTTATTCATATTTATTATAAATAATTATTTTAACTTAGAAAATGGATTTTTAAAGTTAATTTATTTAATCAATCAAAAAAAAAAATTTGTTTATGATAAAAGTATTAGAGGTTCCCTTAGGTTAGATAAAAAACTTAAGCAAAATGCTATGATTTTCTAAATTAAGTTTTAATTTAATTTTGTAATTATTCATTGTTTTTTTATGATTTAATTAAAATGGAAAAAATGTTTTAATTAACAACAATTTTTTTTTACATTTTTATTAAATCTTCATGAGTCCAGAGAGCTCAGAGAAATAAATTTTTTTTATGATTTTTAATTTATTTATTACAATTATTTTAATGAGAAAAAAAGCGAAATGCATTTTTAAGCCTTTAGAAATTTATTTTTAACTTAGAAAAGTTGGGGAAAATATTGTATTGAGTCTCAAGTGATCAGGAAACCCTTATGGATATTTTGAAGTATTTTTGTATTTATAGAAAATTTAAATTATTTTTAATTGTTTTTTAATTCAAAATATGCTAAAAAATCAAGTATTTTATCAAAAATTAATTTTATTTTTCCTAAGTTCTCCTCATTACAAGGAACTCAGAAAAACACTTTTAATAATTTTCTCAACTGTATTTAATTTAATATAATTATTTTTGTACAAAAATATAATGTTTCTTAAGAGATCAACTTTAGTGCTTAAATTTAATCAAATAATTCTCAAATTTTATAGTAGGTTAACATGATTTTTACACACAACGTAGAATTGATCTTGTTGATTTTTTATTAATATTTAATTTGCATAAATTATTACAAGATGTACACATTTAATTATTAGAAATTTGAAATATTACTTAAGCCCTCATAATGATTTTCAAAAGCTTCCTTGACCACAGGAAACCTACAAAAATTTATCCCATAATTTTAAAGTGACATTTTAATTTTTATAACTAAATTAAGCCAAAATAGCCTTAAAAATTAGCGTCAGCAACACAGAGATATCCTCTAACCATGGAAAAATCAGAGAACATAGCGTCTATCATGAGGAATAAACTCAAAAAATTTCAAGCTATGATACATAATATTTAGCCATAATGAATTGAAAAACCACAGAGAGTGTTTAATTAATTAAAAATCAAGGAGTCAACAAATACTTTTTATTTTTGATCCACATTATTCTACTATGTTCACTGAGTAAGAGGGAATTTTTAATTTATTTTTCTGACTTTTCTATGAAGAGTTATGATCTTTTAAAGATTTGAGAATTAATTAAATCATAAAAAAGCTATTTTTCTATTTATCCTCCCAGTCATCCACCGTGTCATCTTTGTCTTTTTCGAAGCGTCACGAGTTGCATTCTGGTTTAGCGCTGCCATCTGACTTGTCAGCCACACGTTTTGCTGTTTACAGTTTGTCTTGTCGTCCATCTTGATCTCATCCGCCCATCCGATACATGTGCAATCGGATGGTCCTCTGTCATTGTCTCCAATGAACCAAACCAATGAGTCGTTAAACTTCTAGATCTAAGACCTTGCTTGATACTCATCCAAATCACATGGAGTTTGTTCCTACACCTTCATCTACTTAAGATAAACACGTCCATAAGGTTACATTGCTATGAAATCAAACTTCACTTCACATTTGGTGAAAATCGAGCTCAGCCTTAGGGTTAATAGCCTATACATTTTGTCTGAGAGGGGAGGCCTCAATCAGATGCTTGTGAAAGCTTAAATGGAGTCCAACAAACCTCTTGGATGTGTTAGTTTCTTCTGGTGTAAGCTCTAAGTATAAGTTTAAGGAAATGGGGTGTGACCTTGGTTGAGGAGTGGTTTGGACAACTCAACAAAGGGGGATTTCAATGGGAATCTTCCTCTCTTGCTCTGAGGAAGCTCAAGAGTAGTTCAATTTGGAGTTTAGAGGAGTTTGGAGGATGGCCAAAATTTTGCCTTGATTTTGAGCTAAAAATTTGGACTCAGATGGTGGGAAAAATAGTCAGGAGATGGTTTCAACGAGCTTAGGGAGTCTTGGAGGAGCTCTGGAAGCAATTTGGCAGTGTTTCTCCATGAAATTTGGTTCTCTCCTTTCTTTGGCTATGGAAGGGAGGTTTAAATAGGAAGGAAGGAGAGGCCACCATGGCTGGCCATTGGGTGTAGAAGGCTCCTTATATGGAGGGTTGAGTGGCACAAGTATCCAATTGGGGTGAGCCAAGTCAGTGAGTTCAAATTTGCACTTTAGGCATGCAGGTGGCCCTTGGTTTTGGTGTTTTCTAGCCAGTAGGCCGGCCAGCAGGGCCAGAGGTGGTGACTAGAGAAATCAGGGGAGCCAGGAGAGGGTTTATGATGGTTAACTGCTAAGGGTTAGTAATGATGGAAAGGATATTTTGGTTTAGTCCCAAATTTAGGGGCAATCCCTTAAATCAAGGGACCATTATTCCATAGCCCATGTAGGGTAAGCTAGATGAGTCTAGTCTGGTCACTAGGGTCTAGAAACTCGCTATAGAAGCCTTGGCATGATCAATTTGGCATGGTTTGGTCATTTTTGGTGCATGGGTTCAATTTAGGTCAATATGGCTTGAAGTTAGATTTGAGTTTGGTTAGCCATGACATTTGACTCAATTTATTTAGCAATTTGGTGTAGGTGATTGTCATAAATAGTTTAGAAAAGATTTGGAGTGATTTTGAATTGATTTATAGGGTCAATTTAAGGGATTTTGGACATTTGATCAATTTTGGTCATTTTGGTTAGATTTAGGTTTAGGTTGGGCTAGAGTTTAGATAAATCTAAATTGAGTTTTCAAAATGATCTAGAGGGATGTTATGAAGAGTTCTCAACATTAATTGGGTGTCAATGTTGGGGTTCAATTTGGTGGCATTTGGAGACATGGTCAAATTGGGCCAAAATTGGGGATTTTGGTTCAAGTTGGTTTTGAGTGAAATCGAGGCTTGAACAAGGCCAATTGTACGTTCCATTTGATATGTGGAAATTTTTTTGAAGAGTTTATGATGAAAATTTTGGGCAATTGCATAAATTTATGGTTTAATTGAGCGAGATTTTGATTTTAGGTAAAATTGGGGTTTTTTTATTTGAGTTGAATTTGGATTCCAATGTGGGACAATTGGACTTGGATTTGGCTTAAATCATTCATGGAAAAGATGGATTTGACTTTAGAATTGAAATTGGGGGAAATTGGGATCAAATTGGTGGACATTGGGGGTGAATTAGGGTAATTGGGTCTTTAAAGGCAATTTGGGGTATTTGGTCAAAATTGGTCAAATTGGTCAAATTGCATTCATTTGAAGAGTCCAAATTAATTTTGGGGATAGTTGAAATGATTTTGAAGGTTTTGGAAAAGTTTAGGCCACCAAAGGTATTTTGATAATTTTAGCAATTTTGGGTGTATTTAGTAATTTTGGCAGATTTTGGAAAATTTGTGGTTTGAAATGGTTTGGCATGATTTTTGGATAAATTTGGGTGCTTTGGGTAATTTTGAGAATTTTTGAGTTTCAAGGGTTGTTTGGTAAATTGGGTAGATTTAGTGGTGTTGACCTCACTTTTGGTTGAGGTTTAATTTTCCCTCTTTAGTAGCCTATGGTCTAGCCATAAGCCTTTTCTGTTGACTATTCCTAAAAAACTAGAAAAGGAACCCTGACAATTAGAAATTCTAAACTCTTCCTTGCTCAACTTGAAGTTCCACATATTGGTCATAACCTCTCGCACTTAGTAGGTGGGGTCAGTATGGAGGATCTCAAGGAGAGTCTTCATAGGACTTCTTGACCTTAGGGTTGACCCTAGGTGTTTGTCTAAAGCTAGTTCACTCACTTGCACTCACTATCACCTTGATCCACTCATAGCTTTAAACCCATAATTGTTGACTTTGATCCCTAATCTTTTGGGATACTCATGTAGATGATCCCCTAGACCCACTAACCTAGGCTAGGGTTAAGCTAAGACCAGTGCATAGAGGACCCAAATTGGGATTTTGTTGGTTCATAGCTCATATAAGGTGGTTGGCACCCCAATTCCACCAAAATATCCAATTTGGTCTTTTACCCCCAAATCCACCCAAACTACCTAAATGCCCTTGAAATCCTAAATTTGACCAAAATTTACAAGTTCATAAAAAATACCCAAACTTATTCAAAAGTAATTTCAAACCATTTTAAAACACCGAAATTATCCAATCCACCCAAAAATTCCCAAATTGCCAAAATACCTTAAAATTTGCCAAAACTAAAAAAATACCCTTGGCACCCGAAACTTTCCCAAAACATCGAAAATCACTTAAATTGTCTCCAAAAACAGTTTGGACCTTTCAATTGAACCCAATTTGACCAATTTGACCATTTTGCCCAAAACCCCCAAATTGCGTTTAAAGGCCCAATTTCCCCAAATCCATCCCAAATGTCCATCAATTTGGCCCTAATTCCCCTCAATTTCAATCCTAAACTCAAATTCATATTCCATATGATCAATCTAAACCAAATTTGACCAATTCTTTGAGCTTAATTTTGATCCAAATAAAAAATCCCAATTTTTATCCTATGACTTGATCTCTCCTAATTGAACCATATGATACATTCAATTGCCTCAATTTGAATCATAACCTTTTCATAAAAATCCTACACATCATATTGGACCTTTAATTGGCCTTGATCATACCTCAATTTCACTTAATTTCAACAAAAATTTAAAACCCCAAAATTTGCCCCAAATTGGCTGTCTCTAAATTACACAAAATTAAATGCTCTAACCACAAAATTGGCACCCAATTGATGTTGAGAACTCTTCGTTACATTCCTATAGACTATTTTTAACTCTTAATTTAGACCTATCCCAAACTTAGCCAAATCCAGACCCAAGTCTATCCCAACACCCCTAAATTGACCAAATGCCTAAAATCCTCGAAATTGAACCTCAAAACCAATTCAAAATCTCTCCAAATATCTTATAAACCTCTTATAAAAGTTATCTACACAATTTTGATCAATCAATTGATCTCAATTTCATGGCTAGCCTAACCCAAACCTAACTTCTAGCCATTTTGACCCAAATTGAACCCTTGCACCAAAATTGACTTAGCCATGTCTAAGCCACCGAATTAATGACACCATAGCCACCAAATACACCCCATGGATCAGGATAAACCCACCTAAAGTAGCCAAGATGAGCTATGGACCATTGGTCTCTTGATTTAAGGGATTTCACCCCATATTTGGCCTAAACTCAAATAACTTGGCCATCATCACTTACCCTTATGAGTTAACCATCATTAAGCACCCTCTGGCCTCCCTGAGCTAAGAAGTGACCATACCCTAGCAAGCCACCTCCTCAGCCACCGGAAACAGTGAGCCTAAGTGGCTAAAACCTAAAATTTAACCTTCCTGACTTGGCTCACTCTCGTTGGCCATTAGAGCATTTCTTCCCTTTACCTCAGTAAGCTTTAGCACCCAATTCCCAACTCTGAGCTCTACCAGATAGCTATGGCTATAAATGGAGCTCTCCATGGATAAGGAAGGGAGTGTTTAGAACCTTAAGGAAACTCTACCAAAATCTCACCAGAGCTTCTTCAAACACTCCCAAGTGCAATCCCTTTTCTCCTAGCCACTGATAGCCACCCTTGAGAGTCAATTTCTCCACTGAAATTTGTCCTAAAACTAGGACAGATCTCTCCAGCACACCATAGTGCACCAAACTTCAATTAATTATGCACACGCCATCCCCACAATGAAAGAAGCTGATTCCCCACAAAATCCCCCTCTGAAATAGCATGTAGCATAACTATAGACCAAGACCTGAAAACCACCTTGGTCGAAATCATACCTAGACCACCAGGGCTTGAGACTTCATCTGGAGGTTCATTGGGTCCAATTGAAGGTACCACAACCATCTGATTGAGGCCTCCCCTCTTAGAAAAAGTTATTGAACCTCAACCGTAATCCAAGCTTATTTTGATTCTCCATTTGTAATAGTTTGATTTGATACATGATTAACCATATAGATGTGCTTGTCTTGAGTAGACCAAGGTTTAGAAATAAACCCCATGCAATTTGGTTGTTTTTAAGCAAAGACCTTAAGGTTTTAGTGTGAAAGGCTTACAGGTTAGGTCACTTGGGGATGATAACAGAGGCCATCCAATTGCGTGTCTATCTAAACAACAAAGGGGATCAAGCCAGACGAGTGGATGGCGCGTAAACCACGGGTTGCATGGCAGCTGAGGTGGATGGAGACATTAAATGGGAGCACGTCGCTTGTGAGTTTAGAGCTGCGGTAGGTTGAGTTGGCGCCGCATTAGATAAATAGAAAAATAGGGATTTTTTAATTGTTTTAAATGCCAAAACTTCAAAAATCCATATCTTTCTATAGAAAAATTATAAAAATAAAAGAAAAATACTCTCTTGCTCAATTCTCCATGACTAAATATTATTCACCATGGACTGAAATTTTGAGGCTTCATTCCTCATGAGAGAGGCTATGTCTTTTGATTTTTCTTTAATCAGGGGACACTCTATGCTTCTAGCCATAATTTTCAAGCTAAGGTAACCATTTTGGCCATTTTAATTGTATAAATAAAAATATCATTTTAAAAATTATTGGAATAATTTTAGTAGGTTTCCTATGGTCAGAGAAGTCTAAGAAAAATATCATGATGCTTTCAATTATCCTGTAAATTTCTATATTTAACTAAATGTACATATCATGTGTGAAATTTGGTAAATTGTGTATGTATTAAAAATTGGCAAAACCATTTCCACATTGTTCATAAAAATTATGTTTACTCACTGTAAAAATTTTAAAATTATTTGATTAAGTTCAGGTATTAAATTTGATTTTTTAAGAAACCTTATATTTTCATACAAAAATAAATAAATTAAATTAAATACACTTAAGAAAATTATGAAAAGTAGGTTTTTGAGTTCCTTGTGATGAGAGGCTCTTATGAAAAATAAAAATTGTCTTTTGGAAAATACTTGATTTTTAAGCCTTATTTTGAATTTTAAAAGAATTAAAAATAATAAAAAATCCCAAAATACCAAAACATTTCAAAATATGCTTAATTTACCTCTGATCACTTGAGACTCATTAAAATATTTTTCTTAATTTTTCTAAGTTAAAAATAAATTTTAAAAGGCCTAAAAGTAGATATTCTTCATTCTCCCGTTAAAATAATTATAATAACTTAATTAAAAAATCATGAAATTTTTTCTAAGTATTTCTCTAATCTAGGAAACCTCTAATAATTTTCTCATAAATAAAAACTTTATTTTGGAAAATCATATAAATCAATTTCTAGAGAATCATATTTTCTAAGCTCAAATAAATAATTAAATAAAATTAAATTTTGAGAGGTCCACATATTCTCCTCAAGAGATTGTAATTACCTCATGAATATGAAACTCTAAATCCTCAATGACATTTGAATTGTGTTTAATGAGTTATAAGATGAAGTGCCCAAAGGACAAAATGGTCATTTTAGAATTTGATGTCAATCAAAATTTTTGAGTAACCAAGGGAGAATGAGTAATTTTGATCTTAATAAATATGTTTGGATGATTGAAATGCAATGAGATTAAAAAGGTAGAAACCCACTCACCACCATTGCACAACATCAACAAAATCATAATCCTCCTAATCTTCGTGGATTGGAAGTCAATTAAGATCAAATGATTTTTTAAGTGATGGGCTTAAATCGGAAGGATGATAGTGTACTTTTCTTAAGCCCAAAGTTGAGGATGATGTGATCATTCAATAAGGATACATATCACTTGAATCAAAATTTTTATAACCAACACTTTACTTATCATGATTGTTAACGGTATAGTAGTGAGCTAGGCTCGACGCTTAAACTCAATTGGTTGGATTTAGAAGATAATCTGATTTGTGATCAATATTTTTAAACACTAAAAGCCTGGCCTTAATTGTGGGCACCACAACCTTTAAATGACGTAAACTTGCCTTAGGGGTCCTCACACACATAACTATTAAAGGGAACATCAATTCATTGATTGAGTACCCTATCCTGAGGATAATTAAATTATCAGGTCACACTGAACAATGGGGTAGTCACAATTCAACCTTAGATGATTAATGGAACAATATGATAAGTCCAAAAATGAACTAAGAATATTTCAAGAGATCTTTAAATTGATCTAGGGTCATGCACCGAGCACTTTGAATCTAATGAACATTCCAAAGGGAAAACTGGACTTGTCATACTTCTGTTCTAAAATCATCCACTAGCATCTTTTGAGACTCAATAAAACCATAAATTGTGGTTTGGTAGCTAAACCTTCATCTACTCCTGCAATTTAAATTCATTGTAAAATTATATATATGTCTTGCAAGTACTGACCTTTCAGGTGGTGGAGCGAGAAGAATCGACAAATATGCTTTTAAATTAATGCATTTACTTTTTTATACTTCTTGTCTTGAGCTTGCATGTTAAACAAAAATGTCACCCT
>NEWO01000213.1:641089-651950 GCA_003013225.1 Phalaenopsis aphrodite
TATATATTAAATGTCTTTTCGAGCGGGCGAAGGGATGTCTATTTCGTCAGTCGACAACTTCCAATGGGCAACTCCTTAACTAAAGTTGTGCCGACAGCACCTGACGACTCCGCTGAGGATTAACTTCTCTCTTCATTTAAATTAGAAAATATTATCTTCATACATCGATAATGTGTTCATGTCCCTCATCAACCAAATTACCCTTCTTCCGTTGGCATGCTTTACCCATTTCTATCTTGGGAAAGTATGATCAACTTTTTTCGACTTTAGGACTGTCTGTTCAATCACCTTTGAACAGAGAGGTTCAGGAGACCTTTAAGGACTTTTTTAATCTTCATTTGGGGTGAGACCCCCAATAGGTGTGTTGGTGGACTAGTTCCACTTGGGCATATTGCATTGTAAAGTCGACCCCGCACTAGGTCCTGAACTGCACTTTTTTCCCTTCTTTGTTTGATTTGCTATTTTGAAAATTAAATTAGAATGTGTCATGATGCGCGTGTTCTTTAATTTTACTTATTTTATTTAAATCTTTCCATTTTCAAAAAAAATTTACTGAGTTTTTAAACTTCCACAAATTAAATAAAAACTTACCCGGTCTACAAAGTGACCTTTGTTACTTTGTTGTGCTCGCATTAAGATTACGAGGTTTTAGCTAAATAGCTAACCCCAAAGCTTTCTCTTTTTGATCCTACTACAATGGCGTTCCCAATGTTCACTTTTTTTTGCAACCTCCCGACGAGCCGCATCGCCTGCAATGTTGCTTCCACCATCAAGTTCAAAGTCGGATTTGAAGAACTCAAGGTCGTTCTCGGGGAAGCCCCATTCTTCATAATGAAGGTCACCACTCCAGAAGTTCAGTAAACGTCTACTGAGTTTAGCCTGAGCTGCCCTCCGGACTTCCCTTCTTACAAGAAGGTCAAGACTACTGCCACCACAACACCTACCAAGCCTGTTTTTACCATTTCTGCTAAGGGAAAAAAAGTTTTGATCGTTGAAGACTCGACTGAAGGATTGGTTGTCCCACCGTCAGTATTTAAAATTAGATGAAGTTTAAGGATTACACTGTTAACCGAGACTCAAAGGAGAAGCCACAACCAAAAATTTTGGAGGGCTACTGAAGCCCAAATTTGCAAGGAAGTAACTATTGATGAAGTTCCTCACCAGGACGAGTCAGGATTAACAGACACCTATCCACTTATGTAAGGGAGGAGGTTCCATACCTTAATGGATACTAATAGGTACAAAAGTATCCATAAGATCGACACTACTTTACTGTCGCTCCATGGACATGGTTGGGAGAGGAAGAAGCCTACTCCTATCACCTGAGTTAGTTCAATTTTACAGAAACTAACTACCAAAGAATGTTATTCAGTTAGCGAGTTACTCAAATGAGTGGGGTGTGCGGTATCCCCTAGCATGAAGTAAGAAAGTCTAAAGGACGTCAGATCTACCATACGATCTCAGAAATAAACTGAAGCTTTGTCTACTGGTATTTCCATCTTGTTCTGTTTCGGAAGCAGGACTGATACCACCATTGATACTACTGATTCTACTGCCACTAGACTAACAGGCTGCCGACCAGTTAAGTCACGTCTGGATTCGAGAATTCTATTAATTTTCAGTCACAGGGATGTTCCTAAAGTTTTGAAAGATAAGGCTAAGAGGTTACCCAGTACTTTATCTGGTCTATGCCATGGGGAGCGTACTTCTCTTCAACAAGTCGATGTTGCTCTTGAGACATCCGTCTCAAGACATCACCATCAAAGAAAAAGGTATGGGTACCCAAGGTAGCCATACCGATACAGTCCAATAAGCCCACAGGGCAGGATCATGGAATGAAGCAAGGGTCTGAAGTATCTGACATTGTCGTAGCAATTGCTAGCGGGATGGTTGAACAAGTAGAGGATGTTCAAAAGAGTTGTTCAGATCTCGAGGTTCTAAAAGAATAATAAATTGAAGAAAAGGTCAAAAAGCTTAGGGTTGAGATTTTTGAGTTGGACCAAGAACATGGAGTTTTCATTAATGATGATGAAAACTTTGACTTCAATGATTACCTTGAGGAAGATTTCATCGATATCCATGTCATTGAGACTAGAGCAGTTGCATCTGTGCACGACGCTCAACCTCTAGTCAAAGAGAATGTCGTAGAGGAGTTGTGTTGGGTTGTTTTCTTAAGGGAGAAAAGAATAGAAGAGATGGAAATTTCCATGATTGTCATGGCCATAGTTCAGGGTCAATCTCAACCCACCCACAGTAAGCCTCTCCAGAAGTCAATCAACCGGAGATTGTCATGTCACAGACGAAAGGAGAGAAGCCACCTCAGCAAATAGATATGATCAACTAAAGAAGGGTTCTCCATCAAGTGTCAAGCCATAAAAGGAAGTTAAGCAAATGGTCGAGCAACCTCGGGAGGCCTTAGCCCAGTCTAAGGGTGGTGCATTAATTTTGAAGGGTAGACCTTACCCAGAGGAGTTTGATGTCATACCTTACATTATGGGTTTTGTGTTACCAAACTTTAAGATATTTGATGAGACCAAAAATCTCAGACAGCAAGTAGCACATTTTCGAGTCAGTTGTGGTAATACAAAAGGAAAAGAAGCTCTACCCTTTTGACAATTTGCCAGCAGCCTGTCAGGGATTACTTTTGATTGGTATACCAAACTACCCCACAGATCAGTCAAGACATTCACTGAATTAGAAAAATTGTTCGTGAAAAGATTTGTTGGAGCGCAACATCATGTGTCTATTGGAGATCTTGCGGCAGAGAAGCAAAATCCCAATGAAACTTTATTGGATTACATTTTGAGGTGGAGAAACCTTAGCATGAAATGTGAACTTCAACTACAGTAACATCATGCAATTGAGATATTACTCAAGAGCATCCATAGGTCAGTAGCTTTCATGCTTAAGAAACTCACCATTAAATTCTTTGAGAAGCCACTCAGCAAAGCTAACAATCTTCTAGAAGAAGTCAAACATATGGATTCTCATGAGAAGGCTGACTAGAGTATTTGAAAACAAGTCTAGAACAGGGACAACGATTGATAAAGGAAAATAGCCAATGAAGATACATGTAGAGAATTCTCGTCAGTCATCATCCCAACATGCTCAACAACACACACAACATTATGGCCAATCTAGCCTGCAAACACATCAAGAAGGATCACAGTGAACTGAAAAAAAATAAAAAGTCCATTGCAGAACGTAGGAAAGTGGTGTACTCCTTCAAATATGAAGTTGTACCCAAAATGTTCAGAAGTCTGATGAAGAAGCCTGAGTTCAGATTATAAGATCTAAAGAAACCCGAAGAGGTTGACAAAGAGAATCGACCAAATTATTGCCTATATCATAGATTGCTCGGACACACCATAGAGGAATGTTTTGTTTTCAAGGATTGGCTCGAGAAAAATCTTACAGAATGAAATATAACAATATCGAAAGAATATTTAAAAGAAACTAAAAAAGGTTCTATAAGTATGATTTTTGTTGAGCCAGTCTCTCCGATTGACCCGTATATTGGAAAAGATGGATGAAGTACATCCTGGAGCAAGTTGTCCAAGAAAATACTGAGCTAAATCCAGAATGCATCAGCACAAGCTTCCATTTAGAGTCTTCAGCCTGCCAAGCCTGAGATGAAGATTTTGTCAATAGATCTGTCACCATCAAAGAAAAAAGAGAAGAACACCACCATGAAGACTGATAGCACGGGAGGTAGGATAGGGGCTGCCTCTACTAGATTAGTTGTCTCAGATTCAAGGAAGAAAATCCTCAAACCCCTTACCTTGTATGACTATCATTTTGCCCTTTTGGGGTCTTATGAATATAATGATTATGATTTTGGCTAAGTTTTAACTATTTCTGGTGATAACATACTTGATTGTGACCAATCTAGCTTTGATCTTGACTCTCAAAATGATCCTCAAATCGTATTTGCGTCCGATGAACTCGCTAACAAGACTGAAGAGGACATCGACAATATCGATTGCGATAGCACCAGGAGTGAGGAAACAATCCTTAAGTGCCACGACACACCACTTGCCATAAACTTAGATATTTCTAACAAAAACTTGACACCAAAAAATTCAATAATGGTATTTCAAGAAGAAGAAATTACAAAAGTGAACTTAGGGAGTGGGAGAGTGTTACCCCCAAGGATAGCTCCTACAGATAAAGAAAAGCAAATACTAGCTTGAGAAGAGCTCCCTCCACCTCCGCGAGTGGAAGAACCACATAACCAAGAGAAAATTAGAGGATCATACAAAATGGAGTATAATGTGCTAGATCATCCTGGGAAGTTGCTAGCCAGATTAAGCATCTGCGACACTCTAATCCTGTCAAAGGAGATTAGAGAGTCTTTGGTTACAGATTTGCTTGACCTTAGAGATTTGTTTAGCCCAGTTGGGATGTAAGTTTGCTCATTGAAAGAATAGTGTCTGATAACTTTTACAGACAAGGACTTCCTACTCGGTACTGCAAACCATAATCGCCCACACTATAACTCCGTTAACATTGGCAGATTTGTGCTATCTAGAGTTTTGGTAGATCTTGGAGCATCCCTCAACTTGATGGGCTAACAGATATTGGCCTACTTGGACATTGAAGCCTAGAAGCTTACGGTCAATAAAATGATGCTAAGAGGATTCAACCAAAAGGGAGAGAGGCTTTAGATCAATTATATTACTTGTGAAGGTTGGAGAACTAGTAACAACCACTAAATTCCATATCATCGACACCAAGACCTCTTTCAATGCCCTACTGGGTCGACAATGGATTCACGAGCACAACATGGTTTCATCATTTCTACACCAGTGCATTAAGTATTTCAAAGAAGGACAAGAGCATTACATCAAGGGAGACTTACAACAATTTTCAGTTCACAAAGTTGGCATTCATGAAGATGCCGCCTACTACGTGCCTCCAAAGAAAACTATTTTCTCACGTGAAGGTGTGACAAATAAAAGTGTGGATTCAGAAGAATTACAATGGCAAGGACATTCAACTCCGCTTAAGCAATCTTCAACCACTATTCTGAAACAAGTTAGTGGGGGTTCTTTTAGTTTGCGCACCTATGGTCGAGACTGGGGATGTGAACGAGCAAGAACCAATTTAATTGTTAAATGGACTAGGCTGACCATAAACATTGATGATGAAGAAAGTTTTGAGGATGAAATAATGATGACAAAATAGAAGAAACCTCAGTACAAGATATCCTTGTAAGACCTGAAGAAAAGTGAATATGAGACAATGTGTGATTGGATAAACCACTATGTGAACACCATTACGCTTACTCTGATTCTCCCACAACAAGTCGAGAGTTTAGAGGTCAAGGAGGTCCATACCATTGGTTCAAAGCTGGTCAAATTTTATCATGCTTCTACTTCTACTAATCTTGAAAGTCATGTAAATTTGGATAAGAATACTAATGAATTAATGGAATTACATTTTAGTTACTTTTCACCTTGTGTATAAAATTTAATTCAACAAGGACATTTGCAAAAAAAAATACCAAAAGATAAATTACAACTTTTTGAAAAATTATGGTATGTTAAAAGTTGAACTCTTAACTCAAAGGAAGGTCTCGAATTTGGTACAGTCAGGTCAGTCGATGATTCAATATTTTGCATGGTTGTTACTTGTGAATCGGAAGAGGATTGCCTTGATGTGGAGTATGACTCTACTAATCAGCTAATAGAAGATGCCTCACCAGAATTTGAGGAAAAAATCAAATCAGCTGTTGATGAACTATAGGAAGTTAACCTCGGGACGGAAGAGCAGCACCGACCTACAATTATAAGTTCTCTACTCAGCGATGAAGAATATTTAGAATTGATCAAATAGTTAACATAATTGAAAGATTGCTTTGCATGTAGTTATGATGAGTTGTCAGGACTGTTAACAGAGGTTGCGGTTTGTAAACTTAGGGTAGACAAAGTTATGACCCAATAAAATATGCTCCAAGAAGGATGCACCTCGAAATAGAGCAGCAAGTCATTTCTGAGGTGAAAAAATTAATAGACGCTAACTTTGTAAATGAAGAGCAATAGCCCACATGGTTAGCCACCATTGTGTCAATCAAGAAGAAAAATTGACAAATCTGTGTGTGTCGACTTCAGGGATTTGAACAACTCGTGTCTAAAGGATGAATTTCCATTGCCAATAACAGAAATGATGTTGGATATCGCTTGGACACAAAAAATTTTCCCTTTGTGGATGGATCGTAAGGAGACAACCAAATTAAGATGGCTCTCGAGGACGCAACACTTACAACATTCAGAATGCCAATTAGAATTTTCTGCTACACAGTGATGTCATATGGTTTGAAGAACGCTGGAGCAACATACCAATGAGCTATGGCAAAAAGTTTTTATGACCTCATTTATAACCAAGTGGAATGTTATGTGGATGACTTGGTCATCAAAAGTAAACAGAAAATAGACCCTTTGTACAATTTAAGGATTGTGTTCGAACGATTACCACAATATGATCTTTAGATTAATCCCTTAAAGTGCACCTTCAACATTACCTCCGTAAAGTATCTAGGATTCATTGTTTATCATTGAGGAATTGAGATTGACCCGGATATGATTAAAGCTACCTTGAAAATGCCTCCACCCAAAATCTTGAAACAATTACGTTCCTTCCAAAGAATTATGGCATATCTGAGACGCTTTATTTCTAATCTGTTAAGTAGTTGTCACCCCTTCTCAGCATTAGTTAAAAAGGACCTCAAATACATTTACGAAGAGAAATATCAGCAGGCTTTCAAGGACGTTAAGCAATATTTAATGAAACCTCCTATTTTTGCTACCCTTATCTCAGGAAAACCGATGATACTTTGTACCATGGCCTTAGATGAATCTCTTGGAGCCCTCTTAGCCCAAGTCAATGACGAGGGTAAGGAAAACACACTTTACTACTTGAGTCGGTGTCTAATACTGACAGAGATAAGATATCCACCTATTGAGAAGCATTGCTTAGATTTGATTTTCATCACCCAGAAGCTCAGGCATTACATGCTTTCTCATAAGAGTACCCTCATTTTAAAAGTTTATCCATTGCAATATTTGATGACCCGACCAACACTCTCTGAATTTCTAGCCAGATGGTCAATGATTTTGTTGCAATTTGATCAAACTTTTTTTCTCCTCCATGCTACCAAGTGACAGATTTTAGTAGATTTCCTCCCTACACACCCACTTCTAGTTGGGTCTCCTCTTAATGATGAATTGCGGAATAAACAAGCATTACAAATGGAATTCTCTAGTATGCAATGCTGGGAGATGTACTTTTACAGAGCTTCGTCAGCCATAAAAGACAAAGGATCAGGCACAGTTATACCAGGCAAAGCAGGGATTGATTTGATTTTTATCACACCAGATAAGGGTATGCTGAGGTTCTCATATCACCTGACAACGCCATGTACCAACAATGAAGCACAATATGAAGCACTAATTACCATATTGGAATTAGCAATCTCGATGGATATAATAGATATTTCCATCTATGGCAACTCACAACTTGTCATCCAACAAATCGCCGGACAATACAAGATTTTGAAGCTAAGGTTAGTAAAATACCACTGACACACCATGAAGCTGCTTGAGCAGATCTCCAATGTAACCTTTCATCGAATTCCTCGTGGAGATAAGACCATGCCAATGCTTTAGTGAAACTTACAAGGGAATTAGCATGTCCCCCAGAGGAATCCATTCATATCACATTACAAGGAAGACATCATTTGTCTCGAATTGACCTCAAAAATCTATAAAAGCTCAGAAACAAAGAAGATATCAAATCGGTCACAGTACAAGGAAGATAACTTTTATTTCAAATCGATCGCTGATATTAATGAAGATTTGCGTAACCCATTGATTTAATATTTGCAGACTAGAAAGTTCCTAGAGGATAAGTCAGCAGCACACCACATCACAAGAAGGGTTATGTCATACGCTTTAGTAAGTGATGTCCTCTACAGAAGATTATTTGACCAAATGTGGCTGTGATATCTTAGCAAAGAAAAAGCACAGAATGTTGTCAAAGAAGTACATGTCAGATTGAGTGGAGCTCACCAGTTAGGGCAAAAGATGAAAATGAAGATCAAGATATTTGGATATTATTGGCCGGCAATGATGTCCGACTGCATGGATACAACCAAAAGATGTCACCAGTGCCAAGTGCATGGGATGGTCTTGCACCAACCTCCAAACGTGTTACACCAAATTAATGCCTCGTAGCTATTTGAGTGTTGAGGCATAGACATAATAGGGATGATTGTCCCTCCATCCTCTAAAGGACACAGATTCATACTCGCTGCTATGGATTATTTTTCTAAACGTGTAGAGGTTGTTCCGTTACGAGAGATTACAACACTAAACGTCCTTCAATTTTTCACAAGCCAAATTGTCAACCGTTTTGGAGTTCTGTGCAGAATAATTATCGATAATGGGACAACCTTCAAGAGCACCAAAATCAACAATTTTGTCAAGCGACATAGGATAGTCTGGAAATACTCTAAAATTAACTATCCCAGGGTAAATGGCTTATTCAAGGCCTTCAACATGACACTGGTACAGATTTTGAAGAAGACATTAGATGAAAACAAAAGAGATTGGCATAACAAACTCTTAGAAGCCTTGTGGGCCTACAGGACAATGTTTGGGACTCCCACTCAGTGTACACCCTACATGCTCGTATATGGGTCCGACACCATACTATCGTTAGAAGTGTAGCCGCCAACTCTCATAGTTGATGTCGCTAATCAACTTACAATAGAAGAAAGTGTAAAACTCAGACTTGAAGAATTGGAAAGTCTTAAAGGAAAACGACTAGAAGCACAACATCACAAGAAGCATTACCAAGCGAGGATGATACAGGCTCATGACAAATTGGTCTGCCCATGGACCTTCAAAGTTGGTGATCTCATACTTGTTCTTAAAATACCTATTCTTGCACACCTCAAGGGGGAGGACCACTTTTCATAGAGAATTCTACTCAGGAGGAGCCTAACAGCTGGTGGATTTTTGAGGTGAAAGACTCATGTTGTTGATCAACGGACAATACTTGAAGACATACTATGCTACTTAACATTGCTTGAATTAAAATTTTGAAAATTTGATTGTCCTAGGGTTATTTATTTGGACAGACGCCAGTGACCGGGTCAAAAAATTTTGTAATAAAATTAACCTCAATAAAATGAAAATTTTTTAATTTACATACTTCAATTTTCTTCTTTCTACTTTTAGGTTTGATATTTTACTAAATTAAACAAAATATATACATAAATAAACAATTTTCGCACCAACTTAAACTAAAATTTTGCTTAATAAACACTTTGTTTTGTTCTTGTTTCTGTTAAATTTCAGCACACTGATGTTTTTCTTACCTTCCGCAGAGAAAATGTCAGGGCAGAGGCTGATTTTTTCTTTCAAAGATGGCTAGAATCTCACACTTTATGAGGAAAGAGCATTGCAGGGTGGCATCAAAGACTTCAACATGGAATTCAGTCAAGTTGATGTAGACTATGAGGGACCTCTGATGGACGTGGTCAGCCCTCGAGACAAAGAAGGGCTACCCACTGAAGTAAGTGATAGAGCAGCAACATCCGATGGAAGGGACTAGTCGTCTGTCATTTATGATAACTGCACCAACTGGAAGCCTAGTCACTACTGACTACAAGAGAATGTCAAATGCACCGCTATAGAGGGTGAAACGCAGAAATTCCAGTCGTAAAAAACATAGAGCTTTCCTGCATGAAGGAAGAAGACGCCAGAAGGAGGCAAAAAATCTGCTTACCCCAATCCCAGAGGTGAAAATCTACGATCCATGCATGAGAGAGACTTCCTGCAGCTTGCCTGCCATAGAGGATGAGTCTGAGTTCACTTCACAGTTGACGATACCAGAGGTTTCAAATGAGCTTTGTGCAAATTTCTTGACATGCAACGCCGAGATTCCCACGCAAATACCAGCTATAGGAGCATTTTTGGAATGCCGGGACTACATTGTCCACCACAAGAGTGTTACAGTACTCTGGAAGAGTATGCTTCCATTGATAATGGATTTTAGATCGCCGATCACTTAATGGAGGAATAACATATTCCGCTGGATAGAGAAAAAAAACCAATATGGGTTCCTGTGGATATGGAAATGAGGGAGCATCCTTGACATCTGCCGATCTTCACCACGGCAGAGTACTACAAAATGAGTAAAGTAAACAAAGGGTAATTTGAATTTTATGAAGAAGTTCAAGGAATATTTGTAAACATATGTCGGCGATTATTTCGGGTTGATTTGTGGGGTTGCCCGTAAGAAGTTGTCGGAATCGAAATCCCTTCGCCCGCTTTGGAAGGACGTTGAAGTATAAAATCAAACTGACCCCATATTTTTCATAGTTTAAAATGAAAGAGCACTGTACCTCGAATCCTGCATCTATCCTGAAAGATAAACATAAGAGTTGAGGATGAGGCTCGATCAAAATAAACTAAAGAAAGTATGACGTCCGTTTGGTCTGCGAAACCTTTGTATTTGCCGACAAGTTCCCCTATTTAATATAAAGGATTAAATAGGGTTTATATTAAGCTGGGTTTGAACATGCTTCCTATAAGGGCAAGCCCTTATAGTTAATTACATCTTAAATGACAAAAGTCACTTAAGAAGACTCTTGATAAAAATCAAGAAATATCATCTTCAAGGAATTGCGAAGGGTAGGACTCTTCAACGAAATAACACGTAGAGGTGTGAAAGGGGATTAGTTCAAATTTGAAACATTTTATTGTAGAATCCAAAGGAAGGAAGAACTAGGGGATGTCATGGATCCAGAGGAGAACCTCGGTGACTTCCCAAGCTATCCTAATGTTTGGCTTTA
>NEWO01000213.1:667294-684282 GCA_003013225.1 Phalaenopsis aphrodite
TGAAGGTTGAACATCCACAAATTTCCCAGATGAAATATTTTTCATAAACTTCACATAAATGGGCATTTTCTCTAAAGGTTCTACAAAGGGAATATTTATCGTTAATTCCTAATTTGAGTGTTACTATTAAATCCTTAATTTGAGTGTTACTGTTAAATCCTGGAGTGTAAGAAGGTCTATAATTAAAATTTCCTTGGTTGGATGAATTTCCTAAAGGGTTAACTGGGTTACTCGCCCATTGTTGATTTGTACAAGAATTGTTATTCCAATTAAAATTTGGATGATTCTTCCAACCTCGGTTATAATAGTTCGAATAAGGATTGTTCGGTCTATTATTAATAGCATTTAAAGTTTCGTATGAAGGTTGAACATCCACAAATTTCCCAGATGAATTCTCTTCAATCATGATAGGTGTTGGAGAATAATTCATTCCATAATGATCTAATTTCTTTGATATTGCAGCAATCTGCGAAGCAAACATAGATATTACATCAGAATCGTGGATACTAGTTACTCTTTTAGGATTTACCCTTTAAGAAGTCCATTGAAAATTGTTGGTAGCCATCTCTTCTATTAACAAATAAGCCTCATCAAAAGGTTTTGACATTAAAGAACAACCAACGACAACATCTATAATCGATCTAAGTGATCCCACTAATCCATTATAAAAAGTTTTAATTATCAACCAATCTGATAACGAATGATGAGGGCACTTTCTAAGAGTATCTTTAAATCTTTCCCAAGCTTCATATATCGACTCTCCATTAATCTGACAAAACGATGTTATGTCATTTCTAAGTTTAGCAGTTTTTGATGTTATGATAGAAATTTCTTTGAAAGTTCTCCCCAAGTTTTAATAGATCCAGGTCCTAAGAAATTTAACCACATCTTAGCCTTATCCTTAAGTGAAAAAGTAAAAAGTCTAAGTCTAACAACATTGTTTGAAACTCTGTCATATTTAAAGGTAGCACAAAGTTCTAAAAAACTAGCGAGGAGTAAATTAGAATCTTTATTTGGTGTACCTCCGAATTGATTGTTTTGTACAATTTAGATAATAATAGGTTTAAGCTCAAATGAATTGGCAGCTACATCAGGGTTTTGGATAGATAAGTGAATTTCATCAGCAGTAGGATTTTCATAATCTCGTAGGGGTCTAGGTTGGTGTTCATTTTCTACTCCTTGATTGTTTACGTTGTTTTACATTGTGTCAGGATTTATAGTTCTCTTCTCAGTCTTCTAATTCTTTTAACGGTCCGTTCTAATTCTAAATCGTAGGGTATAAGATTTTCAGGTCCAAAATTAGGCATACAATTGAAATTAGAACATAGAAAAATAGTTAACTAAATATGAAAATAAATTATAATTCCAATAAAAATTTTCTAATAGTCCTAATTTGTCCATTACTCTAATTATGATTCTTCTTTACACCTCGACAATGGCGCCAAAAACGTGACAACAAATTTATATATGCTTAAAATACAAGAATTTAATATTGCTGCTAGAAGATTTAATTCCTCGGCATCAATACCAAAATCTTGATAGCTGTTATAGATTTAATTAAGATGTATATATAAAATATTCAATAATGGTGAAGTCACACTTATCAACGTATGTATACATATCACTCAAGTAATACAGGGCTCTAATGGAGTCATAGATATCGATCCCACAGGGAGTAATATTAGAGGCTACGAACTAAGATTTTAGATAATCCATACTTAATCACAAAAATATAGTTCAAGTTTCTTATCTGTCATTAATAAACAATTGAAATAAATATGTAATTTTAATAACTCTTAAATAACTAATTCTACTAATAAAGTTTCTAATGTGAAATTCAATATATAAGAAAGCATCCTTCTCCTTGTCAAGAAATTAAAGTGAATGGATAAAGTGAATTAGTTCAAATTAAATTGTGCCAAATAGGAGGATACCTATTCTTTACCATTTGGTCCAGGCATAAAGAACATTGACTAATACTATGCTTGGTTGCTGAATTTGCGGCTAGGCTGGGTGGATACTGGCTCTCACTTCAGAGATCCCATGTTCCCCTTGCTTGAGGGCTAACATCTACACTTTAGCACCCAAATGATGGGACCGAATTGAGGATTTTAGTCTGTCACTCTAAAATCTCCAATTCTACGCCCGACATTTTTATTTCCTATTTATTTTCATCCTAATTCTAAGGGCTTTGACCTCCCTGAATCTTGGATGTAATCTTCACTTTAGTTGTAAAACACAACATATTTTAACAAATCAATTGGTTAGAATGAAAGTAAATTATGATGAAAGTGAAAAGATCACCACAACTTCTTTAACATTCTCAAGGCTCAACCAATTCAAATTGCCATTTCACAAATCTCAAGACATAGAGAAAGATAGAGAAAGCTACTCAGAACTCATGGGGAAGATACGATAAAACTCAGAATTTATATATAAAAGGAAAAGTCATACAAAATACAAAAAGTAAATAACACTTATCTCTAATTCCTCCCAAGAAAACTTCTTGAAGTTCCTCTAAATCTGTTACTTTCTTTACAACACACAAAATTCTTCTTTGAAATGACAAGGAGGAAAAAATCTCTCACTTTCCCTCCACTCTTACAATCTCTGGAAGAATTCCTCACAATCTAACCCTAAATTAAACTCTCTACACACTACTGGAACCTCTCTAACCTCTAGAGTCTCCTTTAACTACTCAGGAGCCTCTCCATTTTCAGCCAAAATCTTCTTTTAAAATTGTAGAAGAGTTTTTCCAAGAGTTTCTTAAGCATCCCCTAAAAAATCGTCCACATTTAATGCACCTTTTGAATTAACCCTTGATCTTACCGTCAGCGGCCTCGAGGGTGCCGTCGGCGGGCCTTTTAAATTATTTGATTTGGAGTCTCAAGAAATTCGCGTCGTCGGTGTCGTTGGGCTCGCTGTTGGCGCCCTAGTTCAAATTTTCATATTATGGTCCTTTTCGCTCCAAATTCGCTCCTTTTTGCCACTTTTTGCTCCAATGACCATAAGTCATCATACCTGCAACAAAACATCAATAATACCTTTCTTTAAAGAGCAATATCATCAAAAATAGTGTAATATAGGTAGGAAAATCTGAACATATTTTCCTTTGGTCACACCGCAGTGCACCAAACATTAATTAATTGTGCACACACCACTCACACAGTGAAAGAAGTTGACTCCCCATAAAAGTACTCTCCGAAAAAGCCTCTAGCATAGCTTCAGACCAACACCTGAAATCAACCTTGGTCAAAATCATACCTAGACATATCACCAAGACTTGAGACTTCATCCGGAGGTTTGTTGGGTCCAATTAAAGCTTTAACAACCATTTGATTGAGACCTCCCCTCTCAGATAAAGGTATTGAACCTCAACCCTAATCCGAGCTTATTTTGATTCTCCATTAGTAATGGCTTGATTTCATACATGACTAACCATATAGATGTGTTTGTTTTGAGTAGATAAAGGTTTAGAAATAAACCTAAAGCAACTTGGTTGAGTCCAGGAAAAGATCTTACGGTTTTAGTGAGAAAGGCTTACGGGTTAGGTCACTTGGGGATGATAACAAAGAGTCGTCCGATCACGCGTGTATCCAACCAACAGAGGTGATCAAACTGGACGAGCAGATGGTGCATAAAACCGTGGGCCGCGTGGCAGCTGAGGCAGATGGTGGCATCAAATGGCAGCGCACCACCTATGAATTTGGAGACATCGTAAGTTGATTTGGCGTTGCGCTGGATAAATAGAAAAATAGGAATTTTTGAATTATTTTAAATGCCTAAACTTCAAAAATCCATATCTTTCTCAATAAAAATCATAAAAATAAAGTAAAAATAACCTCTTGCTCAGTAAATAGAGGAGAATAATATGAATTAAATTAAAAATTACTTTCTTATTCCCTGATTTTTAATGAATTCAATACCCTCTATGGTATTTCAATTCTACGTGATAAATATTACTCACCATGGCTTGAAATTTTAAGGGTTCATTTCTCATGATAGAGGCCATGTCTTCTAATTTTTATAAAGTCAGGGGACATCTCTATGCTTCTACCCTTAATTTTAAAGCTAAGGAGACTAATTTGCCTATTTTAATTATATAAATCAAAATATCATTTGAAAAATTATGGGAATAATTTTAGTAGGTTTTCTATGGTTAGAGAAGTCTAGAAAAAATATCAAGATGCTTTGAGTTATCATGTAAATTTCTATATTTCATTAAATGTAAATATATTGTGTGAACTTTAGTAAATCATGTACTTACAAAAAATTAGCAAAATTAGTTCCACATTCTTCATAAAAATCTTGTTTACACACTGTAAAAATTTAAAAATTATTTGACTAAGTTCAGATATTAAAGTAGACTTTCTAAGGAACCATTTATTTTTGTACAAAAATAATTATAATAACTTAAATACACTTGAGAAAATTATGAAAAGTGGTTTTTTGAGTTCCTTGTGATGAGAGGTACTTGGGGAAAAAAAATTACTTCTTAGAAAATACTTAATTTTCAAGCTTTTTTTTAATTTTAAAATAATTAAAAATAATCAAAAATCCCAAAATACCAAAAGATATCAAAATATGCCTAATTTTCCTCTATTCACTTGGGACTCATTAAAACATTTTTCTTAATTTTCCTAAGTTAAAAATAGATTTTAAAAGGCGTAAAAGTGGATTTTCTTCATTCTTGCATTAAAGAAATTATAATAATTTAATTCAAAAAAATCATGGAAATTTGTGTAAGTAAAAGTGGATTTTCTTCATTCTCCCATTAAATTAATTATAATAATTTAATTCAAAAAATCATGGAAATTTGTGTAAGTATTTCTCTAATCTAGGAAAACCTCTAATAATTTTCTCATAAATAAAAACTTTATTTTGGAAAGTCAGATAAATCAATTTCTAAAGAATCTTATTTTCTAAGCTCAAGTAAATAATTAAATCAAATTAAATTTTGAGAGGTCCACATATTCTGCTCTATATATATTAATTACCTCTTGAATATGACACTGTAAACCCTCAAAGTCATTTGAGTTGTGTTTAATGAGTTATGAGGTGAAGTACCCCAAGGGCAAAATAGTCATTTTAGACTTTGGTGCCTTAATCAAAATTTAGGACTAACTAAGGGAGAATTGGTAATTTTGATGTTAATAAACATGCTTGGATGATTGAAATACAATGAGATTAAAAAGGTAGAAACGCACTCACCACCCTTGCACAACATCAACAAAATCATAATCCTCCTAATCTTCATAGATTGGCAGTCAATTAAGAGCAAATGATTCTTAAGTGATGGGCTTAAATCAAAATGATGATAATATACTTTTCTTAAGCCTAAAGTTGAGGATGATGTGATCGTTCAATAACGATACACATCACTTGAATCAAAATTTTGATAACCAACACTTCACTTATCATGATTGTAAAAGGCTTAGTAGTGACCTAGGCTTGATGCTTAAACTCAATTGGTTGGATTTAGAAGATAATATGGTTGGTGATTATTATCTTTGAACACGATAAGCCTGACCTTAATTGTGGGCACCACAACCTTTAAATGACTTGAACTTGCCTTAGGGCCGTCACTCACATAACTCTTAAAGGAAATTTTAATTAATTGATCGAGTACCCTATCCTGAGGATAATTAAATTATGAAGTCTCATTGAGCAACAAGGTAGTCACACTTCAAACTCAAATGATTAATGGAACAATATGATAAGTCCAAAAATGAATTCAAAATATTTCAACAGATCTTCAAAGCGATCTAGGGTCATGCCCCGAGCACATTGAAATCGATTGGACATTCTGAAGGGCAAACTGGACTTACCATACTTCTGTTCTAAAATCATCCACTAGGATCTTTTAAGACTTAATAAAATCATAACTTGGGGTTTGGTAGCAAAACCTTCATCTACTCCTTCAATTTAAATTCCTTGTAAAATTATATACATTCCTTGCAAGTATTAACCTTTCAGGTTGTGGAGCGAGAATAATCAGTAGGTACGCTTTTAAATTAATGCATTTACCTTTCTGTACTTCTTGTCTTCAGCTTGCATGTTAAACAACAATGTCACGCTGCATGAAAACTAAAATTGCTAGCATAGCCGTAAAACCAAAACCAAAACTAAAATTAACGAAGATAAAATTCACCGCGAGAACATTCAAAATATAAGACAGCTCAAAATTTAATCACAAATATCACAACAAAACAACAATTGTAACTCAATTAAGACGTCTCTATCGGATGATCGGAAATCCCTCTGAGGAGGTAACCTACGGTTGCTAATAAGACTTCCCACAGTCTAAATGAAAGTATAGAACTCATTAAATTGAGTTCAGTAAATTTATCTGGACTAAGTGAATCTGAAAGAAAATAGTGGTACCGGAACGAGGGAATCGTAGGATCCTAACAGGTGTCACTCTAATCAACTTTACTAAGCCCCATAATATTTAAGGAACCATAACCATAGGGAAATTTGATTTGATATTATAACTTGACACATTACAAAACTTAAACTTGTCACGACGAGGAACTTGAACCTAGCTCTGTGGGCAACATGACCATCTTCAATAGCAAGAGGAACTGCAATATCATATCATTCCTTAGAATTAAACAACAAACCATAGAATTTCAAGGTTGTTTTCTTATGGAACATAAATCCTCAACTCATTTTTAGGCCTTTTATATAGCTATGATGTGCTTATACTCGTCTTAAGATTATGAGATTTTTATTTGTCACAACCTAAATCCTCTTATCTTCTAGGCCATTTGTGTGATTGTTTCACATAAATGTTAGTCCTAAAACAAATAAATTGACAGGATGAAATATTAAAATATTTCTCTCCAAAACTGAAACCAAATATTAGGATAGCTTGGGAAGTCACCGAGTTTCTCCTGAAGATCTATGACATCCCCTAGTTCTTCCTTATTTGGATTCTGCAATAAATGTTCCAAATTTGAGTCTTTCTTATTTCACTCCTCTTTTTCCGATCTCGTTGAAAAGTCCTATTAAACTCCTCGAAGATAATATTTCTTGATTTATATTAAGAGTTTTCTTAGGTGACTTTGGTTATCTAAGATGTAATTAACTATAGGGGCTTGGCCTTATAGAAAGTATTTCTGAACCCAACTTAATATAAACCCTATTTAATTCTTTGTATTAAATAGGGGAAGTTGTCAAAAAATAGAATGTTTTTCACAGATCAAACGAATGTCATATATTTTTTAGTTCATTTGTTTGTGCCTCACCCTTAAGACTTATGTTTATCTTTCAGGATAAATACAGGGTTTTAGGTATAGTGCTCTTTCATTTTAACTATGAAAAATATGGGGTCGGATTGATTTCATATTTTTATAATATATATATATATATATGTGTGTGTGTGTGTGTGTGTGTGTGTGTGTGTGTGTGTGTGTGTGTGTGTGTGTGTGTGTGTGTGTGTGTGTGTGTGTGTGTGTGTGTGTGTGTGTGTGTAAATTAAATGCCTTTCCAAAGCGGGCACGGGATTTTGATTCTGGCGGTCGACAGCTTCCAATGGGGAACTCCTTAACTGAAATAGTGCTAACAAGGGGCAAAAAGCCAAATTTGGTATTTTAGTAAAAATAAAGTGCCAACCATCCTATTTGAGCTATGAACCAATGGAATCTCTATTTGGGTCCTCTATGTATTGGTATTATGTAACCCCTAGCTTAGGGCTAGTGGGTACAAGGGACCTTCTACATGAGTCTCCAAAAAGATGAAGGGATCAAAGTTAATAAAATTTGGGTTTAGGGTTGTGAGTGTAGTGTAATGTTTAAGTGTATGAGTAAGACCAACCAAGACCACACCACCAAAGGGTTGGCTCTAAGGCCAAATAATCTTATGGGAACTCTCCTTGAGCCCCTCTATAGTGGCCCCACCTATTAAGTACTAGACGTTAGAACCAATACGTGCAACCTCAAGTTGAGCAAAGAAGAGTTTAGAATTTGTAATGGTGAGAGTTTCTTTCTAGTCTTCTAGAAATAGTTAACATGAAAGTCCTTTGGTTAGTCCCTAGGCTACTAAAAAGGAAAATCTAGACCTCAACCTATGATGAGGTTAACATTATTATACTTGTAAAAGACCAATCGGGTTGAGACAGTAGGTTGTCTTTTTAGAAGGAAATCTATAGTAAAACTCATTGGCTCGATAATAACAATAGTAACGACAAGAAACAAAAATACCAATCATCGGTTCAACTCAAGTACACTTGATAAAACCCAAACACTGCAATAAATAACTGTAAAAGAGTTGCTCAAAAAATGAGAAAAAATGATGCGAGAAAATGACGGACAACTTCAGATGACTCATAAAACATAAAGCTAAGGATATTTCAACAACATGAACCCCTAAGAGCTCTAGGAATTGCATCTAGCACAACATAAATCCCCACTCTATTTTTTTAGGCTTCCTCATGACTATATGCTAAGTGAAAAAAGCCCTAAGTAGTTTTAAGGACTCCATGGTTGCTTGTTCGATATAGTGTAAACCTTCTTATCTTCCTAGCCTATTTGCATGGTTGTATATTGTTGAAGTGCAAGCCTAATTATATATATAAAAAGATTATCCATAGTTATTAGCGTGGTTCGATTTAGCATGCTTAAGAGTCATGATTGTTAGTGTTGTATTGAGTTTGCTTTAGTGTGGATTAATCATTTTGATTGATGATTCATTGTTGTTTAGATCGTTAGTGCTTTGATTTGACATTTGTCTATGTCATGAGGGAGATGATTCCTTAACTTTTGATTGGCTAGACTTGGTTAATCTCTTATTGTAATTTGATTGACGAGTCCACTGTGACTCGGGTCTCACCCGGACTTAGGTTTTACAAGAGACATCTTGAATTTGAATAGTGAAAGTTTCATCTCAATTTTGTTACTTCCTTTTTTTTCTGACTTTGTTTTCATTTGGTAGGGGTTTTGAACCTTTTTAATGATAATATATGGATGATCTTACACTATTTTTATAATTGTTAGAGGTGCTTAATTAAAAGGAGCCAATATATTAGGGATAATTTTATCTTTGGGATTATACTCTATAAAATCATTTAAAATGTACCTTATTTATATGTGTAGTGATTCTGTTAGAAATTGGAAGTAAGTTAGTGAGATGCAATGACATGGAGGAAAAATTGACCTCATTTATTTTTTTTTATTTGTTTGTGTTTGTGTTAAAATTTTATAAGACTTGAAGAACATTTTTATATTCCAATGGTGATACATGTTATGCTAGTTAGACTTTTGTTTAGTTAATTTCATTCTAGCATGTTTAGTTTAGATTTACTTTCTACTACATTTTTTCTATCCTGCTAAATAATTGTAGATGTTTTTGATAGAAATTTATGGTATATAGAATTTCTAAATTGTTTTTCCTCCTACTTATATTTTTTGCACTATATGCTGTACATGTTAAAAATCAAGTTTGGGGGTAAGAAGAAAAATAAAACTTTAAAGTGAGTATACTTCCTTTTAATTTAATGTTATTGCAAGCATGCTTTAGGCTTGATTGACTTTATCCTGTAGTCGTTCTATCATGATTATGCATGTATATGAATTTGATAGGATGTTGTAGTAGTCAGTAATTCAAGCTTTACTTTTTCTTCATGCTACATTTTATGAAATTAATTACAATATATTTTAAAATTTCAGTTTGGGGGGAAGTGATTTTTTTAAAAAAAACTTAACTTTATTTGTCCTCAGTAGCACATATTTAACTTAATATTACTTTTAAAATGACTTGTGGTATGTGGTGCTATCTTTAGGTTACTATAACTTTGATTTTAGGAATGTTAGAAAAATAACTTAGTTGAAATCCTATGTGAAGAAACTATTCTAGAGTTAAGAAATTTTGTAAGAAACATTGGGAAAATGATTTTGCTATTTATGGTAGAAAAGAGTTGAATATTTAAAAAACTATGATTCTTAGATTTGTACTTATTGAGAATTAAGCCTTTATTAAAACCTTTTTTTAAACTAATACTTACACTTTTAAAAAGTGAGGGAAAGTTTTTGAGTTTTGAACTTTATAAAGAGGATAGTGAAACTCAAATTTATTAAAGGGCTATCTAGATATAGTAATCCTCGCATTAAAAAAAAGAGAAAGAAAAAGAGTAAGGATTAAAATGATCTTGAAAGAAAATGAAAATAAAGGATTGAAAAACAATCCATAAAGAAAAAGAAAAGGAAAAGTTAAAAGAAAATATGTGAGGAGAAGCTTGAGGAAAAGCCTAATAAAAAATTGGTTTCACTTGAATCTTTTTAAATGAAAAAACTTAGAAACAATCCTAAGCTTATTCTTATTTCAAAAAAGAAGGTATTGGTAAAATTGGTATAGATATGGTGCTTAAATTCTATTTTTATACTTTCTATGAATCTTTAGTTTGACAAGTTTCAATAACTTTTGAAGTAAATAAAAAATCAGAATTCCTAAGTTGAAAATGAGATATTCTTACACTATAGTCCTAGGTTGATTTGCTAAAATTCTCTTAAGTTATAACACTTTCTGAGACAAAATTATAGGAAACACTACTGAAATCCACTACCTTAAATCAGTAAATTTAGTTTTTAAAATTATATTGTTACTTGAGGACAAGTAACAATTAAGTTTAGGGGATTTTGGTACGGCTAAAATATGTTCAATTTTTCATATACTGTTAATGTCTAATTTTCAATGATATTGCACTTTAAAAAAATGTATTTTGTATATTTTTAATTTCAGGTACAAGAAATGGAGTTTTGGAGAAAAAGAAGCAAAAACAAAGCAATTTAGAGTAAAAGCGAGCAAGAAAGAAAATTCTATTTTGATACATTTCGATATGTCTTTCTATGCTTAATCTCTTTTAAACTTCTCACATATTTTTTAATGAAATTACACTTTAAATGAATGTTATTTTTAATTATTATTTTGTAGGCCTATCCGTTAGGAATGCAACACAACTGAAACAGGGCAAAAAGGAGCCAAAACGAAGCCAAACGATGCAAAATGGTGGAGCTGCACAACGTGGATGCCGACGGGGCCAAAGTGCAGAGAGTGATGTGAAAATGGAACCAAAAGTGCCCAAAATAGCACTAATAGCGCCCATGACAGTTTGGATGCGATGTTGGACAAATTTCTAGAAGATTAAATGTGTTTGGATGCTTTTTGGAAGATTGCTTGAGGCATCTATTGGGAAATTTGTTCCTACAATATAATAGAGTGCTTTTATGTCAGAAAAAGTGGGGGATGTAAGTGGAAAATTGTGGAGAATGTTTAGAGAACTTATAACAGGAGTAGAAATATAGATTTCTACCATTTTAGAGAGATTGGTGAGGGGATTTGAGAGAATCTGTAAGGGAATGTTCTAGCACTGCATGGATCAGCGGGAGACTTCATGGGAGAGATTTTCATTTTTCTTTTAAGGGGAAAAAGCTAAGTATTCTGTTCTTTGTTTTGTTATGAGTTTGTAAATACTTCTTTAATGGATTTTATTTGACGAAACGAAGTTTTTCATTGTGTTTTCTTTGTGTTTTATGATGTGTTTTTCTTACTCTTTCTTCTTATTAATAAATTGTGGCATGAGAGAATTATGCCATGTTTTCTTTTTACTTTTGTTTTGAATTGAGTAGGATTCATGTTTAGGATTTTGGGATACATACTAGAAGAAGTTTTAATTGTAAATGTGATGGTTTTTACTTATACTTCATTTACATTAAAATAAAGGTCTGTTGTAGTGTTAAAATTTGTTGTAATTACATTAAGATCCAATAGGGAGGTGTAATTCTCAACAAAGTAGAACCACATTCAAATTCCATGGATGGTGAAGTTCATGGCGGTTGGATGGAAATAAATAGGGAAGTATATTTTAATGGGCGTATAATTGGAGATTTTAGGGTTACAGACTAAAATCCCCAATTTGGTCCTAGTGTTTAGAAACTAAAGTGAGAGTTAGCCTTCAGGTGAAGGGAAGTGGGAGCTATAGAGTGAAAGCTAGTATCCTCCCAAACTAACCACGGATTTAGGGACTAAACCAAGGATTAGCCAGTGTCCTTTATAGCACTCAAAAGAGGGTAAAGAGTAGAATTGCTCCTATTTGACACATACAATACTTAATGTAGAGTAATTTCCTTCCAACTGTTTGGCTCCTATTTATAGCCTTCCAACTGTTTGGTCATTTAAGATATATTTTTGGTGACCGACACCTTCTTAGGTGAATTCAACTGTTTGGCTTCTCCTTTCAAAAAATCTGGTGGAAGACCCCCTTACCCCATGTCGACGTTATTTTGAGGTTGGATTTGCCCGTAAGAAGCTGTTGGTCACCAAAATCGAAATCCCATCGCCCGCTTTGGAACGACGTTGAAGTATGAAATCAAACTGACCCCATATTTTTTATAGTTTAAAATAAAAGAGCACTGTACCTCAAATCCTGTATCCATCCCGAAGGATAAACACAAGAATTGAGGGTGATGCTTGATCAAATAAACTAAGAAAAGTATGACATCCGTCCGGTCCGTAAAACCTTTCTATTTGCCGACAAGTTCCCCTATTTAATATAAAGGATAAAATTGGGTTTATATTAATCTAGGTTTGGACATGCTTCTTATAAGGGCAAGCCCCTATTGTTAATTACATCTTAAATGGCCAAAGTCACCTAAGAAAACTCTCGATAAAAATCAAGAAATGTTATCTTTAAGGATTTTTAAAGGGTGGGACTCTTCAACGAAATCGGACGTGGAGGTGTGAAAGGGGATTGGTTCAAATTTGGAACATTTTATTGTAGAATCCAAATGAAGAAGAACTAGGGGATGTCATGAATCCAGAGGAGAACCCTGGTGACTTCACAAGCTATCCTAATGTTTGGCTTGAGTTTTGAGGAGGAGAAATATTTAGGTGTTTCATCCTGCCAATTTTATTAGTTAGGGCTTACATTCGTGTGAAATGATCACACAAATAGCCTGGAAGATGTGAGGATTTAAGTCGTGACAAACAACAACTTTGGAATCTTAAGACGAGTTAGGGCTTATATTGTATAGCAGGGCTATGCAAAGGCCTAAAGATAATGTGAGGATTTACGTTGCATAAGCAAGCAACCTCGAAGTCTTATGGCTTTGTTGTTTAAGTCTAAGGAAAATTGGTTTAGCTTGGGAAGGCAGGTTTTGCTGATGAAGATGGTCGTGCTGCCCACCATGCTAGCTCCAAGCTCCTTGCCTCGACAATTTTGAGTTATCTAGTGTGTCAGGTTATAACGTCAAATCAGGTGGACTTATGGTTGAAGTTCTTTAAATTTTATGAGGGCATATTAAAATTGATTAGAGCGACACCGGTTAGGATCCTACGATTCCCTCGTTCCGGCACCACTATTTTCTATTGGTTTCACTTAGTCCAAATGAACTTACTAAACCCAACTTAATGAGTTTCATAATTTCATTTAAATTGTGGGAAGCCTCGTTAGCAACCGTAGGTTACCTCCTCTGATGGATTCCTCTGGTGGTTTTTCTAACCCTAAGTCATATTTTGGTGGGTCCTTAAAAAGTTTAATTAAGGATGATTTCATTGAGCAAAGAATATTAAGTTTAATAGGCCTCTAAGGTATCCAACAAGTTAGGATGGGGAAGCAGGTCCATGCCTCCCTCTCACCAACTGGTGAAAAACCTCAAGTCCATTTAAACTTATTATATTGCTTAATGGTTCATCTTGTAAACACCCTTATTACTCAATGAACCTTGGTGCCTCAATTTTCCCTAAGAATAGGGTAATTATCACTTATCAATTAATTTGAAAATTATGTGGGTGAAGACCCTTAAAGAAGCAAGTTAATGTAATTTGAACGCTTAGCCAAATTTTTAATCCTAATTGGGCTTAGTGGTGTTTCAAGGATGTTTGATTTAATTATGTTTATTTCTCTAATCTATGTTTATTCAATTTTGATTTAGCTTAAGTCATTACTAAGCCCTTAAGACCTAGGTGAGGGTCTTAATTAGTTTTGAAAAGGGTTATGCTTTAAGTTGTCATGATTCATGATTTGGATTCTATTTGGAAATCAAGATAGGGGTATTAAATTGATTAATTGTTGACTTCAAAATTCATACCCTAAGTCCAGGATTATTTAATTTTAAGAAACTTCAAAATTTTAATAATTTACAAATTTATTAACTTATCTTTTTAATGAGGAAAGTGAAATTAGTTTCTAACAATTAACCCTTTTGTGTTTCAAACATCAAATAAATTGATTAACATTAGAGGTTACCCATTCCCCTCCTTGACTTAAACCTAAATGTTAATTAAGGCTAAATTTTTAAAATTACACATTTACCCCTAAGGCTCTAACACTTCATAATTTGTCAAATTCAATTCAAAGGACTTTGAAATTTCTATCATACCTCATTCATGGGTCAATTGAGACATCAGAGGAGAAAATGTGATTTTTCAAAATTTAATTTAATTTATGTAATTAATTTCATGCAAAAATAAGATTTTTCAAAAAAATTCCAAACATGACCAAGGTAAATTCTAATCCCTTGAAATTTTTACTAGAGGTAAACCTAAACTATAAAAGCCTTTGGACAAAATTTCATGATTTTTTGAATTCTATGTGATTTATTAGAATTATTTTTAAGTTCTGGGTTATTTAAAAAAAATAAAATATTTTGGGATGTGAAAATTAAGTTTTGTATTTTTGAAAAATCTCCCTAAGGTTAGAGAACTTAGAGGAGCAAATTTTTAATTTTTTTATTTTTCCTTGATTTATTGGAATTATTTTAGTTGAAACTCTTTTTTAGCCTTTTAAAAATTATTTTTAAGCTTAGAAAATCAATATCTTTATTTAGAAAATTCAGAAAAAATATTCTAATTGTTCCTAAGTGATTAGTAAGCAATTTAGATCATTTTCATGAGTTTTATTATTTTTGTAATTTTTATTAATTTTTAATAATTTAAATATTTAAAATAGGCCAAAAATCAAGTTTTTATTTTAATTATCATTTTATTTTTATAAAATATATTTGATCACAGAGAACTCAAAAAAAAAACTAAGTTTCATAATTTTTTGAGTTATATTTTGATTTTTAAAAATCATTTAAGTGCCAAAAGTGTTATTTATCTTTAAAAATCAATTTAAGTTGTCAAATGAACTCAAAATATTCTGAATTTTTTATGATGTGTTCTCTGGATCCTAAACCACAGTGGAGATAAAAAATTAAGTCATTTAAATGTTTATATTTTCTAAAATTAATTATTTTAGTAATTTGGTGTTTGTAAAATTTAAGGGCATTTTAAATGACTTGATCCATGAAATTATTTCCAAAGGTTTATCTAGTCATGGTGGACCTTCCAAAACTTCCTTAGAATTTTTTAATCAATATGCTAGTTTCCATGATTATTTTAAAGAAATAATGTGGAATAACTTGAAAAATATGGATCTCTGTATCGGAACCTCCTCTGACTTTGGAAAAATCAGAGAATGTTTCCACTGATAGAGGTTGCAACATGTCAAAGTTTCAAGCCATAGTGATATATCAATATACATGGAGAATCAAATGATTCAAAACATTGTTTAATTAATTAAAAATAACATATTCATAACATGGTCTTAAAATAAATTTCACATTGTTCTCCTCCGTTCACTGAGCAAGAGGGTATTTTTATTTTATTTTTGTAATTTTTTTACACAAAGCTATGAATTTTCTAAGTTAAGGATATTTAAATAAATAAGAATAAATCCCTATTTATCTATTTAAACCGCAGGTGCCACCTCAACCTATGACAACTCTGAAGGCATGTGTGGCACGCTCTGGTTGGACATCGTTGTCCATGTAGCTTGATGACTCAGCCCATTGTTTATGTCCCGAAGCGCTGTCTGACTCGATCTCCCCCGTCCATTTGATACACGCTTGATCAAATGAATCCCCGTCATCATCCCCGATAGAATGATCCCGTGCCCATCCACACTAAAAACCTAAGATCTCAACCTAGACTCAACCAAATCACTTCAGTTTTGATCCTATGGACTCATCTAAGTGAAACGAACACATCCATATGGTTAATGTACCATGAAATCAAGCCTAAGTAAATGGAGAATCAAAATAAGCTCGGGAGGAGGAGAAGTTTTATACCTTTGCTCTGAGAAGGGAGGCTTCAATCAGAGGTTCTCGACACTTTTGTTGGGGTCCAAGGAGGCTAGGGATTGAGTCCCTGGTCTTAGTGTAAGGCCTAGGTATGAATTTGACCAAGCTCAATTTCAATTGTTGGTCTAGAGCTATGGCGGAGGCTATTTCAGAGGGTAATTTGATGGGGCTTTGTCTTCTCTTGTTGTTGTGAAGGTGTGGGCACAAGCAATTGAAGTTTGGTGGAGTGTCGAGGTGTATTGGGTTCTGTCCTGGTTTCCGGCAAGGTTTCAAGCTTAAAATTGAGATCCGACTGGGGGAATTGGTGAGGGAAAATGGTTGGAATGCACTGAGAGGATCTTAGGGAAGCTCTGTGTTAAGTTTGGAGAGGCCTCTCTAAGAAAATGTTAGCAAACCTCTCATGGTCGTGGGAGGTGAGTTTTTATAAAAATGGCCATGGGGTGGGTCTTAGGGCATAAGTTTGGGTGCATTATGGTGCTTAGGTGGAGGGCAGCGAAGCTCTTCAATTTGATTTGGATGAGCTGGCCTCTAGGTTTGATTTGGGTGAGGTGCCATGGGAGTGGCTCTTAGTTTTGGGCTTTTTCGGCCACTAGGCTGGCCGGCCGACCAGAGGGAGGTGGCTAGGAGCTCAAGGAACCGAGAGGAATCCATCACAACAATTTAATGCAAATGTACTTTGAGTTAGAAAAGATATCTTATAAATGTGCATTTTTGGAAATAAGATCCCTTACTTTGGGTGACCTTTGGTCCATGGCTTGATTTAGGTGGCCTCATGGTGTTTGGAATGGTCACTAAGTCCAACTAATGGTTGTGGTGGAGTTAATTTGGTGGCTTTAGGGTGGTTAGGTCACATTTAGTGCATGGGTCCAA
>NEWO01000213.1:691150-702294 GCA_003013225.1 Phalaenopsis aphrodite
AACTGGCTAGCTAGGAGGGGACTATTTACAGAAGTACCACTAGTTAGTAGAAGAATTCCCCCCCCCCACTGGACTTCCTTTTATCCAGTGATCAGTTGCTTATCCCTTATCTTAGAAAGTATGTGTAATAGGTTAGAGAGGTGCTTCCCTTTATAAAGGCCCTCTCCTGTCACCTTCCTTTTCTTTGTACTTGGCTACACTTTAATGAATTGGAGCTATGCTCCTTACATAAAAATATATATATATATATATATATATATAGAAACATACACAAAATGGCGGTTGGAACAGCATTTGTTCTGTTAGGGTTTGGACACTAATGGCTCTTCCTGGTAGTGTCGTGGAGCTTCGTGGAGGAGCTTGTTTCTACATCAAGGATTTTTATTTGTCTGGAATGAAGTTTGGGTGTTCTTTTTTGCTTGGGGCTTTCCCGGGCAACAACATTTTGAAGTTTAGTTACTGTTCCATTACTAGCTTAATAAGCTTGGTGAACTGGTTACTATTTCATTGCTTTTATAGCTTCTTGAACTGTTCTTTAGCCTTATTTGGGTGGTTTCCTGTTGTTTATTAGCTAGTTTTTTTGTATATCAGCTAGTTGAAACCATGGTGTTCTGGATTTTCTATTTACTGATTTTCTTATAAGTTGGTTTGGTTACTTGTTGCTTCCTAGTTCTGTTATTGACTTTTTCAATGGCTTGTCCTATTGATGTTGAAACTAATGCCCAGTGGACTAAGGCTGCATTTGCTGATGTAGTTGGAAGTGGGATGGAGATCCCTAAGTCATTTAAGCACTTGGTGTTCCCACAACATCTTCATGATGTTGCTGCAGAGAGGGGAGTTTGCCCCTATGTTAATCCTTTAGGGGTGAAGGAGGGGGAACCTGCCATTTTTTTTCCACACAAGAGATCTAAGCTCTCAATGATTTCATTAAATTTACTCTAATTGGAAAATTTTAATATGAGCATCCTAAGATGGATCATGTAAGGAAGTATTTTGATGAGTTAAAGCTAATGGCTCTTGAGGGATGAGTTTATTAGATGGCAGACATCTGTTAAACAAACTTTGATTATGAATGGGGTCCATATAAAATTGTTAAAGTGGACACCTGGGTTTAATCCTAATAAGAAACCCCCAATTGTTCCTATGTGGTTTAAATTCTCCAACCACCCTATTCAATACTGTCATCAGAATGTGCTCTTCAGTAGTAGTAGTAGAGTACTTGGATGTCCTCTGAAAGTTGATATTCCAACTTACAATATGGAAAGGCCTGCTGGGGCTAAAGTCCTTGTAGAAAAGGATATAACACTACCAGATCTTGAGAGGGTTTGGATTGGAACTGAAGATGATGGTTTTTGGCAGAGGAGTGTGGTGGAGCAAAAACCCATCTATTTTCCTCACTGTAGAATGTTTGGCCATAAATTGGAGAAGTGCTATAGACTTCATCCTCCATAAAAAAAAAGACCTCAATGGACAAGGCATCTGCCCTTAGGCAACTTGAGGAAGCAGAACAGGAAGGGGTCAGAAGATCAAGTGATGTAGCTTTAGAAGCTGATGCTAATGCTACTCATAAGATGACTGGCCTGCTTAATAGTAGATTTGTAGCTCAATTGGAAAGCAATGTTAATGACAGTTCTGCTGAAAAAAGACAGATAGAGAATGCTGCAAAAGATGATGGTTTATTGGATATCATTCCACATAGGGTTGATGATCCTACAATAATTATTCTTACAGATGTCCTAACTGATGAATGACAAGTTCAAAGAAGCAATAGGATAAAGAAAGGCAGGTTGGAAGTTAAAAAGCCTTTGGATGGGCCTTCCAGTGTTCATGTGGAACCCCATCCTATGACTAAAGGGAAGGGGGGAACCTTTTCTCTATGATCAGTTTCCTATGTTGGAACATAAGAGGAGTGTCTCACCCCTCCTCAATAAAGAGATTGATATATCTCATTAGAACTCATAAGATTTGGTGCTTTGCACTTCTTCAGTCAATGGTTACAAAATATCCTCAAAATATTACCCAAAATTTTTTTAAGTTCAATCGCTATGCTAATTCCAATAACAAAATCTGGCTCTTTTCAGATCTAAAATTTAGTGTTCTATGCTACTTGATCATTCTTAGTTCTTACATGTCCAATTTTCTATTGGATCACAAGTGCGATGTGCTACCTTCAGCTATGTCGGCTATTTAGCTAGCCATCAACAAACATTATGGCAAGACCTAATTAATCTGGGGCAGTCGATAAATTCATTTTGGATCTTGGTGGGTGGGGGGACTGTAATTGCATTACTTCCCCCACTGAAAAAAGGAAGGGGGTGAGAAATGCCCCTTTGCCTTCTGAAATGGCTAGGTTTAACAATTTTGTCCATAATCTTGGTCTCTTTGATCTGGGATTTCAAGGGCCAAAATTCATTTGGAGGAGGGGGTACTATGTGGTTTAGATTGGACAGATTGCTTGGTAATATTCATTGGTTTAAAACTTTCCCTTGTACTATAGTAACACATCTTTCTATAGCTAGATCAGATCATAGACCAATTCTTTGTTCTATATAGAATTCTATCAGACCTGCCAGTATTCCATTCAGATATCAGAATATATGGACTTTACATTCTGAATTTCTTCATGAAATTGGTAAAGTTTGGGTTACTAAAACTGATTGCAATCCTTGGATTAGGCTTTGGAAACTACGAAAGAAGACTACTTTGCACCTTAGAAGATGGAATTGGAAGAGGTTTTACAATGTAAATGATAATCTTACAGTTGCTCAAGAGAAGGTCTACAGATTATAAGAGGGGCTCCAAAGGGGAATGAATACTAAATTTGAGGTTCATCAAGCTCATGAGAAGCATCTTTCACAAAATAACTACCAGGAGAGCTTTTTAAAGCAGAAGGCAGTTATTTTTAAGTTCACTGATGGTGACAGAAATATCAGATTTTATCATGCTTGTATTTTATACAGGAGGAAATTCAATATGATCCTAAATATCACAATTTCTTTTGGTCAGAAGCTTACCACTGATGAAGATATAGCTCAGGTTGCTAATCATTATTTTTAAAATATCTATACAAGCAAGCATACTGACAAAATCCTCATTGAGACTGATTTACTTTCTAATTGCCAAGAGTATGCTAAAGGTTTAAATTTGACCAATACTCCCATGGAGGAAGAGATTAAGCTTGCTTAAAATTCCATTGATGAGCAGAAGGTTGCTCGGCCAAATGGGTTGACTTCAACATTTTACAAAGCTACTTGGGATAAGACCAACAAGGATATCATTCAAGTTGTTTAGAATTTCTTTAATGGATTGGACCCCCCAGATTCTTCAGTGCTTCCACTATCACTTTGATACCAAAGAATGAGCAAAGAAAATGTTGGGGGGATTATAGGCCAATCAACTTATCTAATGTGATATATAAAATGATTAGCAAAATTATTGAATTCAGGCTTTAGCAACATCTCAATAATCTCATCAGTAAAAATCAGGTGGCATTTGCTAGAGGCAGAAATATCACAAATAATATTTTACTAGCCCAAGAACTATTATTAGACTTAGATAAGAAATGCAGATGGGGAAATGCCATTTTCAGACTTGATATAAGGCTTATGATACAATGAATTGGGATTTCATTCTGGATACTTTATCTACTAGAGGCTTTAATGGAGATTTTATTAATCTGATTAAAAGATGGCTGAAGTGCAATGCTCATTCAGTATTGGTAAATGGCAAAAAAGCCATGGATTTTTTACTGCTTCCAGAGGAGTTAAACAAGGAGACCCCTTGTCTCCTACTATATTCATCTTAGCTTTGGACTACTTATAAAGAATGTTAAATAAGCTTCTTATTGCTTCACCTTCCTTGGCTTATCATCACAAATCCAACATCATCATAAGCCATTTAGTTTATGTTGACGACATTATAATTTTCTCTAATGCATCCAAAAATGTTGTCAGGATACTGTATAAAGGGTTTCTACATTTTCATCAAGCATCAGGTATGGACCTTAATCAACAAAAATGTCAATTTCTTGTTAGTGCTAACTCTACTCCTTAGATCAAACACTAGATATCTGAATACACTTGATTTAATCTTGCAACTCTTCTCATTAAGTATCTTGGTGTTCAGTTAATTAAAGGTAGATCCAAACAAAGTCAATTTCATAAAGTTATTCTCCAAATCAAGGCTCAGCTTGATTGTTGGAAAAATTCTTTCTTGTCAAATGGAGGGAGGATTACTCTCTTGATGAGCATTTTGAATGCCATGCCTTCCTATGTCCTTCAAATGTTTACTATGCAGAAGGGTACATAAGTGTTAATTGGCAGAATTTTCAACAAATTCCTTTAGTCTGGACAAAGAAAATAGTACCACTGGCTTCCTTGGCAGAAGGTGTGCAAACCCTTGATGGCTGGAGGTTTGAGCTTCAAAGACTTTCAGCAGCTAAGCTTTATTAACCTCTGTAAGTTGTAGATCAAATTTAGGGCCCAGAATAAAATTTAGGCCAAATTTATGATGGAAAATACTGTAGGTTTGTGCATCCCACTCTAGTAACTAAGAAATTGGGAGATTCCAGGCTTTGGTCCAAGATGCTGACCATGTAGAATCAAGCTAAAAATTTGTTTATGTGGGAGCTGGGAGAAGGTTAAGAAAACTTTTGGTTGGATGAGTGGGTAAGCAATGAGGAGAAGCTTAACTGTAATATCCCCAACCCACTTATCACACTAAAGTCAAGGATTCATGGCCCGAGGAATAATGAAATTGTAGGATGCTTAATACTGTCTTGTTAAGTGAGCAGGTTAGATGGGTTAAGGACACTCTTTTCTCACCTAATCATAAAGAAAAAATTATTACTAAATAAGCTGGCTCTCAAAAATTGGCTTCCTATATTTATCAACACTTCTTCCACTAGAATCAGTTGGCTTGGGATAAAGACACATGGGAGAAGCTCCTATCTCCCTCTATATCATTCTACTGTTGGAGACTTTGGAACTCTTTTCTTCCTATTGATGATATCTTAAAGGTGAAGGGGTGGAGATGGCCTTCCATCTGCCATTTGTGTACTATTGCTGAGGAATTATTCAAACACCTTTTTTTCACTTGTGAATTTTCTCAAAGAATTTGGTCAGGACTACTTAACCACCTCAAAATTGACACTTTTAACTTAAGTTGGTTGGAGTTCACTAGCTACTTGGAGGATTGGTGCAATGTTAATCTACTAGTGATTCCTTGTCTTGTTGCTTGGTTTATATGGATGTGCAGAAAACACATGAAGTTTGAGGGGCTTTTCTCTGGGGCAAATTCTGTGAAATTTAATTGCACTTCTTATATCGAGAAGTTTATTTAGTACCATCATTTCCCAAATGTTTTTAGAAACTGGAAGCATAGCAAGAATAATCATAGTGTCAAACCCAGCTTAGTTTTTTGGCATCCCCCTAAGCATGGCTGGGGATATTAGAGATGAAAACTTTTCATTGATTTAGTGAAGCTTTTACTGTTCCATTGGTCAGCTGAAGCTGATTTTCTCCTTTTGTTTCTTCTTCTATTTTTCTTGGTGTTCTCTGTAACTTGCTTGGAAGCTGTGTTTTTGCTGCCTTTGGGAAGTATCTGTTTGCTCGGGTTGCAACTATTTGTTTTCTTACTTCCCTTAGCTGGTGTTTGTGTTTGGCATGGAGCCTTTTCTTTTTTGGGGTCCTGGTCTGGTGAAACATGAATACCCCTATTGACTTGGAAACTAATTTGCAATGGACCAAAGCTACCTATGCTGGGGTGGTGGGCAATCCCTCCTCTCCTCTTCTGGATCCTGACTTACTGGTATTCCCTCAGGATTTTCATAATACTACTGCTGGGAGAGGATCTGCTTCTTGCATTCACCCTGTAGGTACTAAAGATGGGGAAGCAGCTGCTATTTTCTCTGAAAAAGAGCTTGCTGATTTAAACTTGGAGGTTCAATTTACCCTAATTGGCAAATTCAGCTTGGGACATCCAAAAAAGGAACTGATAAGAAAATATTTTGAATCTTTGAAGATTTTAAATTAGAAGCTAGTGCTGTTGGATGGTAGGCATCTCCTAATCTAGCTGACTAAAGAAGAGGACTATGCTAGAATCTTTGCAATGCAATCCATCATCATAGCTGGAACAGAAATGAAAATTTTAAAATGGTCACCTGATTATGATCCATCACAAGAACCTCCCACAGTGCCTATATGGTTAAAGTTACCTAAACTGCCTTTGCATTTGTTTAAACTGAATGCATTGTTCAATATTGAGTGCACCTTGGGTACACCCTTGAAGGTTGATGCTGCTACTTTTAATAAGGCCAGACCAGCCAGTGCAAGAATCTTAGTGGAAAGGGATGTTACCCTTCCTGACGTTAAGAGAATTTGGATTGGGAACACTCAGAGGGGGTATTGGCAAGAAGTCATCATGGAGCAAAGACCACACTACTGCCAACATTGCAAAATGTTTGGACATAATAGGGAGAGATGCTACAGGTTGAAACCCCCCTTTAGAAGGACTTACCACCAACCTCAGCAGGAGTTGGAGGATGCCACTATCAATATTAGGGAAGTTGTAAATATAGAAGTGCAAAAGAAGACCTTGCGTGCTGAAGGGACTGAGAAGTCTCCCACCCGAAAGGACTCACCCTGTGTGGAAGGGATAGTTAGAGTTGGCAGCAAAGTTGCTGGCCAAAAATCTACAAAGGCTAAGGAAGTGGAGATCCAACCAGAGGCTGAGTCAGTGGGGGAGGTGTTACTTACCTCCCCATCTCCCAGAAATGTGATGAATCCAGTGGTGGATTCAGTGGTTGAACCCCCTAGTCAGAAACTAGTAGAAGATATGAATAAAGAGATGAAGCCAGACTGACAAATTCAAAAAACTAAGAAGAAAAAGAATTATAAATCAGAAGGACAAGATCTTGGAAAAGGAAAGGAGCTTCAGAGTTTGGAGGTCCACATCAATCAGACAAAAATGGGTTCTAACAAAAATAGAGGGAGGACTAGGTTCAGGTCCCAACCTTACTTTTCTCCCTCATCCCCATGATTAATCTACTGTGTTGGAACATTAGGGGGATTGCCCACCCCTTATCATTGAAAAGACTTAAATATCTGAATAAGAAGCATAAACTTTGGTGCATTTCCATTTTGGAACCCATGGTTTACCTCAACACTTTAAAAATTGCTAAAGCCTTCCCTGCTTCAGTTTGTTCACCAATATTAGCAACAAAATTTGGGTTTTTTGTAGGAATGAAATGAAGTGTTCTATCCTACTTAATCATACCCAAATCTTACATATGAATCTCAGTTTTATGGATATGGAAGTTTTTGCTTCTTTTGTCTATGCTGGCAGTTCTAAAGCAGCTAGAATTGATCTGTGGGAGTCCTTGCAGCTCATCCAAGGTTCAGTTGACAAGGCCTGGCTGGTGGGAGGAGCTTCAATTGTATTTCCTCTCCTACGGAAAGGAAGGGAGGCAGACCTCCCAATCCCATCAATATATCATTCTTTAATGATAATATCCTAAAAGCTAGTTTATTTGACTTGGGGTTTTGTGTTCCTACCTTTACTTGGAGAAGGAAGGATTTGTGGGAAAGGCTGGATAGAGTTCTTGCTAATGGCAATGGGATCCAACAGTTCTTGCAGACATCTGTTACCCATCTAAGCCTAGCTGGTTCTGACCACAGGCCTTTACTGATCACTATAGGAAATAAGATGACTAACCAGAAAAGCTCCTTCAGATATTTGAATGTGTGGTCTCAGCACTTAACTTTCTTGAATATTACTAAAGAACATTGGAAGAAAGAACTTCACCCTGACCCCTTCATCAATCTTTGGTTTAATCAGAAGAAGGTAGCTAAAGCCCTTAAGCAGTAGAGCTGGAACACTTTTGGAGACCTACTACTGATTGTAGACAAGGTTAAAAAGGAGGTAACTGAGCTGGAGGAGGAGCATAGCAAAGGAAGGATTGATGAGGCTTTACTTCTTGAGGCTAATGAGAGAGTCTTAAATGCTATACAGTGGTAGGACCATTTCCTTCAACAAAAGGCAGCAAAAACTAAATTTGCTGAAGGAGATAGGAACACTAAATTCTACCATGCTTGCATTAAATACCAAAGGAAATGCAACACTATCCACTCTATCAAGGATCAGAATGGTACTTGGCTCAGGAAGGAAGAGGAAATTGCTGAAAGTGATGTGCAGTATTGCCACACCCTAATGAATGGGACCATCAGTGTTAGAGTGAAAATTGACAGCAATTTGGTTACAGACAGCAAGAAGTTCACTGCTAATCTGCACTTAAATGATATTCCTGATGATGAGGAGATAAATTCTTCTTTGAATTCTATTGATAGTTCTAAATCTGCTAGACCTGATGGGTTTACTTCAGACTTCTATAAGAAGGCATGGGAAGTCATCAAGGAGGAGGTGATCAAAGCTATTCAACACTTTTTCAAGGAAATTTCCTCCCTAACTATTTCAGTGCCTCTACTATTGTTTTTATCCCAACGACATCTATCAAGGACAGCTGGAAGCAGTATAAAACTCTGAGTTTAAACAATTTCATAAGTAAGATCATAAGTAAAATCATTGTTCACAGGCTTTAGCCTGTTCTACCACATCTTTTCAGCATTAACAAAGCTGCCTTTGTGAAAGGCAGAAGTACAGGGGATAACATCCTCTAGGCTCAAGAACTCCTACAGAATTTGGAGAAACCTTGCAGAGGGGGAAATGATATTTTTAAGCTTGATCTAATGAAGGCTTATGACATGGTAAACTGGGATTTCATCATTGAATGTTTGAAGGCTAGGGGCTTTTCTAGGGAATACTGCAAGATGATTAAAAGATGGCTTGAGGATAACATAAACTCTGTTTTTATAAATGGTAAAGCCCATGGTTTCTTTAAAGCCACCAGAGGGCTTAAACAAGGGGACCCTTTGTCCCCCACCATTTTCATACTGGTGCTGAACTTCTTCTCTAGACTAAAGGATTGCAAGGAGAACAGGAAAAGCTTCAACTCTTATCACAATAGAGCTAATATGGACATCGGCCATCTGATCTATGCTAATGACATCCTGATGTTCACTAGGGCTTCTAAGCCTACTACCAAGTGCATTATGGAGTATCTTCAACATTTCCAACAGGTGTCTGGGCTAAAGGTAAATAAGGACAAATGTGAGGTTCTAATCAGCAAAAAAGCGTCTCTACCAATCAAGCAATGGATGCATTCTTACACTGGTTTCTCTAGCCTAAGCCTCCCCTTCGAATATCTGGGGATTCATCTCACCAGAGGAGAACAAAACTGATCCAATTTGATGAAGTTATTGATAAGATAACCTCTACTATTCAGAGGTGGTCTAACTCCTTTTTGTCCAATGGTGGTAGGATCACCCTACTGAAGAGCATTCTTACCTCTATCTTTTTGTATGCTCTCCAAGTGGCTACAATGAAAAGAAGTGCATCCTTGCTGCTGGAAAGAACTTTCAACAGATTTTTGCGGGCTGGGAACAGAAAACAAGTGGCTTGGGCTAGTTGGCAAAAAGTTGCTAAACCATGGGAGGCTGGTGGCTTAGGTTTTAAAGGCTTGCACCAGATGCAACACATTAGCCTGTGTAAGCTGTGGATTAAATTCAGACAAAATGAAAGCTTATGGACCAATTTCATGCATGTCAAATACTACAAGTTTGTCCACCCTAGGGAGCTCACTAGGAAGGTGGGAGACTCCAGAATTTGGGTTCAAATGCTTAAGGCCAGAGAAGACATTGATAAGCTGCTAAGATGGGAGTTGGGACAAGGGAATATTATTTTCTGGAAAGACAACTGGTGTTCTAATGACTGTTTAGAATCTTTGTAAGATGAAAAGGAGGGGGATTTATTTGTCAAGCACTGTTGGGCTGGCAATGTTTGGTCTAAGGACTTCTTGAGGGGTTTACTGAAGAAGCAGTCTGCTAGCTACATCTCTACTATCCAATTTGACAGAAAAAATAAGGACTAACTCAACTTGATGAACAAGACTTGAGCTAGTATCTCAAAAGATATCCAGAACTATCTATACAGATGAGACACTTGCCAGTGGAACATTTTCTCTTGCCAAAAACATCTCACCCCTTACATGTTGTTCTTTTCTTGGAGAGTTCTTAATAACCTTCTCCCCACTGATGATATTATGAAACTTAAAGGCCTGAAAGGTCCTTCTAGATGCCACCTATGCAAGCTTGATCAGGACACAAGGGATCATCTATTCTTCAAGTGCAACTTTGCTAATGAGGTTTGGAAAATATTAACTTCCCAAATGAACATCAACTTGATTAATGTTGGTTGGGATAACATTACTGACTGCACTAAAGACTAAAATGAGATAAACCTCATGCCAATTCCCTTCATTGTTGCTTGGTTTATTTGGATGGCTAGAAAGATGGCCAAACATGAGGATAGGAGGCCAGTGCTACACGGGTGATGTCTAACTGCTCGGCTTACCTAAACAAGCTAATACACTAGAGGAAGTTCCCCATGATCCTACAGACCACAAAGTACATGGGTGCTAATCACATTAACATTATCAAGGTGAGATAGGAGAGACCTCCTTATCCTTTCATTAAAATTAACACTGATGGAAGCTACACAAACAAGAGAGCAGGTATTGGGGGAATTTTCAGAGATTACAAAGTGAAGACTTTACTGTTCTACAAGGCCCCTTATATAGCTGATGATGCCCTGGAAACTGAAGCTGCTGCTCTATTTTGGGCTTTAAATTTTGCTAAGAAGAATATTTGACAGTGGATTGTTGCTGAAGTGGACTCCTCCCAGTTGGCGGAGTTACTCAATTCTAAGATGTCTTCCTCTTGGCATATCAATCAATAGATCCACAGAATTAAAAAGCTCAGCACTGAAAGTAAGATTCATTTTTCATTTGAGTATAGGGAAGCTAATAGACCTGCAAATTTCCTAGCTATGGAAGGTGCTAATGCTGATCATCCCCCTCTCTACACTTACTAACTCAGGGGGACAAGCTTCAAATTCCTTACCTCAGAGTGCAAAAATGATTACTGGGACTGTGGTTGTGACCATGAACAGTCATGTTCTGTTGCTGAGATTGCGTCTCTTCTTGCTTTGGAGAGATCAGATGTTTAGTTTTACTTGGGGGCTGTTTGTAA